>RJWM01029979.1:0-23893 GCA_004363535.1 Dasyprocta punctata | reverse complement strand
CTTTGGGAGGCTGAGGCAGGAGGATCACAAGTTTGTGCCCAGTCTGGCAGATTTAGCAACTTAACAGGACTCTGTGTGAAAATTTTTAATCAAAGGAGAGGTCTGGGGATATAGTATGAAATCCCTGACTTCAATGTTCAATCCCAAGTATTGCAACAAAATAAAGCAAATGGAACAAATAAAGAACAAATAGTAAGGTATTAGATTAAATACAAATATACTGATGATTACATTAAATATTTATGGCTTATATACTCCACTTAAAAGGCAGAGATTTCCAGACTGAAGTTTTTATAAACATAAGACCCAACTGTTCCTGTATTGTAAATAAATACTAGTACAAAATAAACTTAAAAAGCAAAAGGTTGGTGCTGAGAGTATAGCTTAGTGGTACAGCACTTGCCTCCCATGCACAGAGCCTTTGGGTCAATTCCCAGCAACGAAGGAAAAAAAAAAAAAAGAGTGAGGAGTTCTGATTCCTAGCCTGGCATGTAAGGAGCTGAAAGTTATTAATCCTATCCTAAAAACAAAACGAGCCGAATAAATTAAAAATCTAGATTTTTTTTATAGCTCCATCAGAGTACTGACGTTGTTACATGCCAAACCACTATCCTAAGATGGGAAAGACAGATAGATAGTTAGAGAGAGTCACAACTTCCCGGAGCAGAAACCCACAAAAAGACACCTTGATGGGAGTCATTAACAGGGCTTCTTGTGCAGTATATCATGTTTGGTTTTCGACAAAAAAGTAAAGGCATGCTAAAATGCAAAGAATGCATTTTGAAGAGACAGAGAAAGCATGAGAATAAAACTCAGATATTGCAGAGATGTTGGAGTTATCATGCCAGGAATTCAAAATTACCACGAGTAACATGCTAAGAGGGTAGACAACATGCAATGACCGATGAGCAAAAGACGCAGAAAAAAATGGGATTTTAAAGAAGACTCCAAAGGAAACGCTAGAAATCAAATGCACTGTAACAGAAATGTAGAGTGAAGAGTGTGTGTGTGGTGCTGGGTACCTGGGGGTCCAATCACAGGGCCTTGATGAGTAGACTGGATGTGGCTGAATGAAGAATCACTGACCTTGAGTATATGTCAATAGACACAGCCCAAAATGACAAAGGAAAGAAAAAGAGAGAGAAAAAAGTACAGTATTGAACAACTGAGGGACAGTGACATATGGTGTAACATTTACCTGGTGGAACACCAGAAAGAGAAGAGAAGAAGGAACATATATGGTATCCTTCCCCCTAAAACACTCAATAGCTCTGCATACTGTATCCAAACTGCAGGAAATCAGAAACAAGAAAAAAACTTGAGAGCAGCCAGAGGAAAAATCATTCTACCTACAGGAAGGAAAGGGTAAAATTACATCGGACCGCTCTTCAGAAGTCATGCAAGTAAGAGAGAGTAAAGTGAAATACCTGAGTGCCAAGGGAAAGAAAGCACTAGCCTGGAACTCTGCAGCTAGCAAAAGATTTTTACATTTATATAAAGAGGACCAAGAGAATTGGCTCTAAGTAGCCCTACCTGGCAAGAGATGTTAAAAGCTCTTCAGAGAAATGGAGGATTGTGTAAATCAGAAAGACTGTGGGTCGACATAAAGAAAGGTCATTAAAGAGTTAAGCAGAGGCAAAATAAAATACTTTTGTTAAGTTTTAATAGAAAAATTGATGTTTGTTCAAAGTAATAAAATAATAATTATTCAGTCATAAGGTTATAAGTGAAATAAATGATGGCAATGAGAGAGATGTGAAGAAGATGTTAGCATTCACTTTTTTGCGGGTTACATACTTAGAAATGGAATGCTAACTTTATAGTCCGGTCCATTTAATTTCTTAAGGAATTTTCTTACTGTGGTCCAGAGTGGCTCCACCATGCTACTTTCTCACCAAAAATGCACAAGAGTGTCCGTTTTTCCACATCCTCAGCGATTTATTTTTAATCACTAGCCAATCAAGTAGATGTGAAATAACATCTCATGGTTTCAATTTGCATTTCCCTAATGACTGGTGATACTGAACACCTTTTCATGTGCTTACTGGTCATGTGTGCATACTTTTTTTTTTTTTTGTCGGCACCAGGGATCAAACTCACAACCTTGCACCTGCCAGGCAGGCGCTTAAGCCACTGAGCCAAACTCCCGGCCCTAGTTTTTTGAGGCAGGGTCACACTATGTAGTTCAGGCCGGCCTTGCTCACATTGTAGCCCAAGCCGGCCTCAAACTCACAACGCTCCACCTACCCCAGCCTCCTGAGTGCTAGGATTAAAGGTGTGCGCCACCATGCCTGGCTCATGTGTGCATTAATCTTTAGAAAACATCTATTAAAGTTCTTTGGCCATTTTGTAGTCAGATTTTTGTGGCTATTAAGTGTTCTTCATATATTCTAGATATTAAATGATACCAAATATATAATTTATAAACATTTTCTCCCATTCCCTATGTTTTTGTCTAAGAACTTTAGTTTTACCTGTTAAGAGTTAGGTCTTGCATTCACTTTAATTTTTTATATAAGGCAAGGGTTGAAATAAGTAATTAATTAATTATTACATGCAGATATAGTTTCCCCAACACTATTTGTTGAAAAGACTGTCATTTTCCATAGGATGATCCCCACATGCTTGCTGACAACCATTTAACCATGTACATGAGTTTACTTATGAACTCTATCCTATTTCACTGGTCTGTATGTCTCTCTGTAAGCCAGTACTGTTAGTTTTGATTATTGTAGCTTTACAGAAGGTTTTGAAGAGACAAAGTGTGACAGCTCCAATTTTGTTTCTAAGAGTGTTTTGGCTAAGTACCCTTGAGATTCCACATAAATTTCAGGATGAATTTTTCTACTTTTGCTAAACAAAACAAAAACAAACACAAAATCCCTCATGAATTTGTCATTGGGATTTTGATAAGGATTACACTAAATCTGCAGATTGCTTTGGACAGTCTTAGTATGTTAACATTGTCTTCCAATCTTCATATCTTTTCATTTCTCTGTTAAATATTTTTTCAGCAATATTTCGTAGTTTTCAGTATACAATTCCTTAATCTCCATGCTTAAATTTATTCCTAAGTATCTTATTCTTTTGATGTCATGTATTTTTAAACTTTTTCCTTAGGACAGTTCGTTTTTAAGGGAAAGACATGCAATTGAGTTTTGAGTGTTGATTTTGCATTCTGTAATTTTTGCTGAATATAGTATTTTAGCTGGAGAAGTTCCATGTGTGGAATCTTTATAGGCTAGTTCTACCGAGAACAGAGGCAGCTGTACTTCTTCCTTTGTTATTTGGATGTATTTTGTTTCTTTTTCTTGCCTGAGTGTTCTGGCTACAACTTACAGTATCTTGTTGAATAGAAGTAGTGAAAGCGAACAACCTCATTTTGGTACCCATCTTACAGAAAAACTTTCCTTCTTTCACTGTTTTGCACAATGGTGGCTGGGGGGTTTTCAGATATTGCCTTTTGCATACTGAGGTAGTTTCCATCTAATCCTAATTTGTTGAGTGTTTTATCATAAAAGGATGTGGAATTTTACCAAATGCTTTGTCTACATCAATATTATATTTCTCCTCTTTCTAGTAATGTATTACATTGATTTTTGTTTTTTGAACTTTTCTTGTATTTCAGGAGTGAAGCTCCTGTGTACATGATGTATAATCATTTTAACATACTGTTGAATTCATTGTTAGTACTTTTTTTTTTTTTTTTTTTTTTTTTTATTTTTTTTTTTTTTTTTTTTTTTTTTTTTTTTTGCGACACCGGGGATTGAACTCACAACCTACACCTGCCAGGCAGGCGCTTAAGCCACTGAGTCAAACTCATGGCCCTAGTTTACGTAGCTCAGGCCGGCCTTGCGCTTGCTTGCGTTGTAGCCCAAGCTGGCCTTGAATTCACAACACTCCATCTACCTCAGTCTCCTGAGTGCTGGGATTAAAGGCATGCGCCACCATGCCTGGCTCATTGTGTTAGTATTTTAATAGTCTGTTGATTCAGTTTCCTAGTTGAGGATGTTTGCACCTAAGTTTATAAGGGATATTGTAGTTTTCGGTTCATTGCGTAGCTTTGGTATCTGGGTAATTTCAATCTCATAGAATGATTTTGGAAATGTTCCCTCTCTTCAGTATTTGGAACAGTTTGAGAAGGATTGGCATTAATTCTTCTTTAAACATTTGGTAACATTTACCAGTGAAGCCATCTTGTCTTGGGCTTTGTTGGGAGGATTATAGTTACTAATTCAATTTCCCTTCTAGTTCCAGCTCTATTCAGATTTTCTATTTCTTCATGAGTCAGTCTTGGTAGGTTGTGTGCTTCTAGGAATCTGTCCAGTTTATCTAGGTTATCCAATTTGTATGTCATTATTCATAGTAGTCTCTTATAATCCCTTTTTATTTTTGTAAAGTTGGTAGAATATCCCCTTGCTCATTTGATTTGAGTCATCTCACCTTTTTTCTTAGTCTAGCTGAAAGAAGGTAAATTTTGTTGATCTTCTGAGAACCAATAGTTTTTATTTTTCGTATTTTCTATTTCTGTTCCAAATCTTCATTTCCTTTCTTTGCTGTCTTTGAGGTTGACAAAGTACAGACTTAGATTGAGAACTTTTTAAAAATGTGAATGTTTATAGCTATTAATTTTCCTCTTAAAAGTGCTTTCACTGCATCTGATACAGTTTGGTATGTTGTTTTCATTTTGTCTCAAGATGTCTTACAATTTGCCTTGTGATTTTGTCTTTCACCCATTAAGAATGTGTTCCTTAATTTTCACATATTTGTGAAATTTTCAGTTTCCCTTTTGCTATTCATGCCTTATTTATTCCATTGTGATAAAAATGCATGATTTACATTTTTAAAAATTTATTTAGAATTGGTATATAGACTGAAATAAGGTCACTCCTGGAGAATGTTCCACATGTACTTGAGAAAAACGTTTGTAATACTACTATGGTTGGGTCAAGGGGTCTGCATATGTTTTTTAGGTCAAATTGATTGATAATGGTATTTAAGTTGTTTCTTTCCTTATTGACCTTTGGATCTGGTTGGCCTATTGTTAAAAATAAGGTAATAACAGTGATTTCTCCCTTCAGGTCAGCATTTGCTTCATGTCCTTTGGAGCTCTGATGTTTGGGACACATGCTTATAATTGTATCTTCTTGGTGAATTGACTCTTTTATTACCCTTCTTTGTCTCATTAGTTTTTGACTTAAATATTTTATATTTTCTATTATGGCCAACCCTCTTCTCTTTTGGTTATGATTTGCATGAAACTTCTCTTTCCATTCTTTTGCTTCCAACCTGTATCGCTAGATCTAAAAATGAGGCTCTTGTACACTGCCCATAATTGGATCCTATTTCTGGATAGTTTAATCAATTTGTATTTAAAGAATTACTGATTCCTACCACCTTGTTCCAAAAGCCTATACTGCTGTTGTTGGGGGCTCTTTGTTATTGCTATTTATTTATCTCTCTTGTTCCTTATTTTTTTTGTATTTTGTTGTTTTGTTTTTCCCTCTAATAGAGAAAGGATAGATGTACATGTATACGCTTATACATGTCTAGAACTTCTAAGGAGTTTTCAAGAATTTATTTTATATGTATGATGGTATGAACAGCTACTTTGAAGAAAATGAGACATCATGGTAGCCACTGCTGATTTCTTATCATCTTGTTTTGAAGTCCAGTAATACTTTTATCCTTTGTTTTGATTGGTTTTAGTTTGTTTTCTGTTATTTGATTTCAATATGTGTGAAGGTATGGACAGCTATTTTGAAGAAAACAAGAGACATTATGGTAGCCATTGTTGATTTCCTACTGTCTGGTTTTGAAGGGCTGTAATGCTTTCATCCTTTTGTTTTGATTGGTTTTATACTATTTTGTTTTGTTTGAATTTATTGTGTGTGAAGGTATGGACAACTATTTCAAAGAAAAGAAGAGACATTATGGTAGCCACTGTTGATTTCCTGTTGTCTTGAAGTCCTGCGTTGCTTGCATTGTTCTGTTCTGATCTGCTTTGTTTTGTTTTATTCTCTTTAAAATAAAAACAATTATTGATAAGGGGACTTACTTTTGCCATTTTTTCACTTGTTTTTAACTATGTCCCTCCTTTTTTCCATTACTGTTTCTTTTTGTGTTCAGTACACTTTTTGTAAAGATGTATATTGATTATCTTCTCGTTTCATTTTGTGCATATATCAGACAATTTCTCTGTGGTTATTATGGACATTAAATCTACTAAAGTGAAGACAATCTACCTTAAATTGGTACCTACTTGAAGTCAACTGCATACAAAAACTATCATTTTGTAATTCCCACCCTCATATTAGTGATGTTACAACTCTATATATACAGTGTATCTATTAATACAGATTTATATTTTTAATAAATTTCTTTCAAATCCTATAGAAAATAAAAATGGGAGTTACAAATCAAAATTAAAATAATATTTTATATTGTCCAGGTTTTTTACGTTTACCAGAGAACTTTATATTTCACATGGCCTCAGGTTACTGTCTGGCATCCTTACTTTATAACCTGGAGGACTTCCATTAACATCTCTTCCAGGGAAGATCTAGTGGCAATGAAGTAACACACAGCTCTTATCTGGTTGAGGCTGTCAACTCTGTCATCTCAGGGACCAACACTAGAAGGGTTCTCTGATTTTTTAATTTAAAAAATTTTGCTCTTACTACTACATATTTGTAGTACATAATGATTACATTCATCATGGGGAGCTGCTACATATACATATCTTAATTCTTTTTTTGTCTCCTTCCCCTCTCCTCTATCTTTTGGTTCCCTCCCCTCATGCAAAAAATCTGTCTCCTTGTTTCTTACATCTTTTATTTTGCTCCCTTATTTATTTATACTTTGGGTGTTTCATATAAGAGAAACTGTGGTATTTAAGCTTGTGTGCCTGATTATGTTCTCAAGGTGGATCCATTTTCCAATAGACAACTCAAGTTTATCCTTCTATATGGCAAAGTAATACTCACATATATATCATATTTCTTTTATCCACTTGTCCTTTGACACACATATAGGCTGCTTCAAACATTTAACTGCTATGAGTTGTGCTGCTATAAGCATGGGTATGCACATATCACTGTAAATGATGTATTTAACTCCTTTCAGAAGCTACCTAGAAAGGAAAGAGTTGGGTTGAATGGAATTTTTATTTTAAAAGTTTTTTAAAGAAACTCCATATTGATTTTTACAGTGGTTGTACTACTTTATATTCCCAACAGCAATGTAGGAGGGTGACCCCAGCAACAGCCTCACCAGCATATCTTATTTGACTTCTTGATAAGAGCCATTCTTTCTAGAGTAAGACAGAATCTGTTTTGTTTTAATTTGCATTTCTTTAATGGTCACAGACACTGAACATTTTTTGCATGTATTTACTGGCCATTTATATTTCTTCTGAGAAGTCTCATTTCAGTGGCTCATTTATGATGGGGTCTTTTTTTGAGGGGGGGTGTAATGTTCTTCAGTTCTTTATGTATTACAGATGTTAGTCCTCTGTCTCAGGAATAGCTGGCAAAACATTTTTTCCCATCCTGTAGGTTGTCTGTTCACTCTGTTGTTTTTCCTTTCATATACAGAAGCTTTCTAATGTAACTCCATTTGTTGATTCTTGATGTTATTTCTTGTGCAATGGTTTTTTTTTTTTTCTTTTTCTTTTTGAAACAGGGTCTTGCTGTGCAGTTCAGGTTGGCCTTGAGCTCACTTTGTAGCCCAGGCTGGTCTCGAACTTGCAATGATCCTCCTGCCTCAGCCTCCTGATTACAGGCATGCACCACCATGCCTGGCTCTTGTGCAATTGGGAGTTTCTGTTCAGAAAGTCTTTGCCTATGTCTTCAAGACTTGACCAATTTTATCTTCCAGCAGAGTATCAGTTTTAACATTTAGATCTTTGATTCATTTTTAGTTTAGCACACGGTGAGAGAATGGGTCTTGATTTAATCTGTATGTGTACAGCCAGTTTTCCCAGCACCACTTAGAAAATAGACTGTCTTTCCTCTAGCATGTTTTTGGCCCATTTGTCAAAGATCAGATGGCTGACTGTGCTTGAGGTTGTTTCTGTGTCCTCTATTCTGTTCCACCAAGCGATCCTCTGATTTAGCTGCCGGCTGACATATCCAGAACACCTGGCCACACTCATTCTCTGCCTTCCAGCTCGCTTACCATCATCTGTTCATCTCAGATGGGTAGCGCCCCATCACAGCAGAGTTTTGCAATCCCCTTAGGCTAAATTGCAACAACTTGCTCAACTTGGGGCTGCTCAGGAGTCCCAGGCAAGGGCAGGATTGTGAAGCCTGTCACCAGAGAAGTCTGAGTCAACGTAAGCAGGCCCCAGCCCTGCCCCCAGGTTACCACCTCCAGTGACCAGCCCTAAGCCTTCCTGGGACTCTGCTGTCTTCAGGATGACCTGGCCACACCTTCCTGTGTCATCCTGAGCTCGTCTGTTCTGAGTGCTAGTCGCTGGCACACATAAAGGAGGCCCGACAGCCCTGTGAGGCCTCCGCAGAGCCCTAAGACTGCCAGGCCAGCCCTTCCCCACCTGCAGGATGGCAGCCACCGTCCCATAACTGGGCCCCCAACTGCACATCAGGAGGACTGTAGAGCAGCTTTAGGTTCACAGCAGAATGAAGAAGAAGGTACAGACATTTCCCATACACTTCCTGTCCCCATGCATAGTCTCCACCATCAACACCCGCTTCAGAGTGGGGAGTCTGTTACAGTAGATGGACTTGTGCACTAACATCCATGAGCACTCAGGGTTTACAGCTGACACCAAGCTCCACTCTTGGTGTCATGGGTTCTGTAGGTTTGGATGAGTGCATAATGATGTGGATCTACTATTAAAGTATGCAGAGTATAGTTTCACTGCCCTAGAAGCTCTTGGGAGCATTACTCATTTTCTTTTCTTGTAGGTGTGGAAGGAGGGAGGAGAATGCTTTGAGTGCCTGCTGTCGGGTATTTTGCAAAGTCTTCCTTTCATTTAATCCGACCACCACCCTTTGAGAGAGACTTGGAAATAAAGACCTACAAAGGGGTCACAAGAGATCCCAGTGACCAGTGAAGGCCCTAGGGGAACACTTGATAATCAAGCCTTTACACAGGTTAGCTGAGGGTTTCACACTTACAATTCAGTGCTAGGATTTAAAGGGAAGCCCAAAGAAGGGGTATAGCTTCAGCTGGACACCTTCATCCCAGGAATGTAACTCAGGCCTTCAGAGCAGATTCTAGTCTTGGTATCGTTTGTTCGCTTATTTAAGAGACCTACTATGTGCAAGGTATCATTCTGTGAGTCACAGGGTTACAGAGATTAATGTCATCTTCATAGAATCCAGGGTTGAATGGAGACAATGATGTATCAAAAAACTCTGTGCTGGCAGACTTTGATGGGTGCAGAAGCACTACGACAATCCAGAAGGGTATGGTGCCTCGAAGGCAGTGGGTAGAGAAGGGAAGCCCACTAGGAGGTGAGGGAGGAGAGCCAATGGGCAAACCGAGACTGCACCCAGGGGACCAGAGGGACAGGAGCCACGGTGGCCCAGGGGTGCAAGAGTCTGGGTGAACTGGTGGGTGGCAATAAGGATGCAAAGGGACACAAGATCCAAGCATGGGGCTGTGTTCACCAGGCAGAGGGGTCGAGAGCGAGCAGCACTGAGTGGTGAGCACAAGGACCTGCCTCTTGGGCACCGAGGGTGGACATTTAATTAGGCTGTGCTGCTGAGGACAATTCCTGGTGTTGGAGCCACCATGAATGAGAGCATGGGGACCGAAACAACAGCATGGCATGGGAGGAAGATGAACAAGAGTTCCCCTGCAGACCCTGTGAACCTAAGGGCCTTGGCAGGTCTGCTGGAGATGCAGGACTAAAGCTCAACAAGACCAGTGAGGGACAGAAAGGCACATCTGGGACTCATCCAGAAAGCAGCAGAAACAGCAGTCAGGAGCATCCATGCTGTTCTCAGAACAGAGAGACCAAGGGTGAGGACATCTCCGATCTAAAAAACACTTCAGAGATAGGGATTTAGCTCAGCGGCACAAGCGCCTGCCTGGCAAGCGCGAGGTCGTGAGTTCCATCCCCAGTACCAGGGTGTGGGGGGAACCACCAGTGTCCTCCTTAAGCTTAGCTGATGGCACGAGGAGGAAAAGCCACGGTGCAGAGCAGAAAGGCGGCAAGGCTGGGAGCTGGGACAGAGGCCTCTCGGGAGCCTCTGGAAGGTGAGCAAGATGAGGGTGCAGTCAGTCCGGGACTGGGGATCACCCTGGGTTCCTCACAGCCTCGCTTCTCCCAAGTTTTGAAGGCTGGAGCGGGACATTTTAACAAATATTTTAATACCTGTTTTTGTCTCCGTCAGGTTTCAGGGGTGTTCCTCCCCCCCCATCACACCCTGTGCCCTCAGCAGAGCTGCTAGTGACACAGGTACAGGAGGCGAACTCGGTTCCAGTGCGCAGCAAAGCGCCTCATCTCAGCAAAGTGCCCCTGGCCTAGGCAAACCCCACCTGCAATGCCCCACATGTGGAGGAATGCCCATAACTCACTGCCCACTAAGCTGAGTTAGAAACGCTGCTAGCAGGGGATTTCAAAAGAAAGCTGCACCTCGGGTTGAAGTCAAATGAGTTAGCAGTCCCTCTGCGCTTACAGCCCAACCTGACTGGCGTCTCTCATAAATGTGAAGGGGAGTTGGGGGTGAACACTCCCTAGCCAGGCAAGCAGAGGCCAGGCCCTGGGGACATCCGCTGAGATTGCTCCAGGACACAGTGGCCCACTATACTAACAGAAATCGGTGGGACGCAGACGTGGGTAGATTCTGTAAGGGTCCAGTGATTCCACCTTGAATTCGCCTACAGCCCAAAGTGGGGGCTCAGTAAGTCTTTTTAGAACAAATAGTTGATTTTCATCACCCAGGTACCTTTCCTTTTCAAAGGAAATCCAATACAGAAAACACAGAATGTTTCAGATGTAATTAATTACTTGGTTCTTCCCTCATCTGAAGAACTCACTGCGGCTTCCTCCCTTTAAAAGTTCACTCTAATCGCACGCAAAACTACTCTGGTGGAGGAAGCAACCTTCAAACTCAGGTCTTTGCAGGGAGCTCTTGCTCACCTTCCCTCTGCGGCATCTGCGTCCACACTGCCTGGGGGCTGCGGCGCTCCCAGCCCCCTCACCCTTCTTTCTCAGGGCTTTTTCCTCCTTTCTGGTTCCAAGACAGCTGTACCTGTCGCTTTAGTATATTCAGTATTTCCTAAATAGACTGTCATTTTATGCAAGGAGTTTAGTCATCTTCTACATTGGAAGATGGTACTAATTTGCTCGTTAATAACCCATCACATCAGATCACACCGGAGCACCCAATCTGACCTCCTGGGCTCCACATGCCAGCATAACAGGCTCCAAACTGCAGAGGCTGCAGAAGCTGCGAGATAAACAGGGTGGTGGTGGCGAGGAAGTTCTTACTCAAAACTAAATACAGCCGCTGCTGGCTGATCAAGAGCTGAGATCACCCGAGACTGTGCTGAAACTCTTCTGAGATTCAGATTCCTTGCGAAGACAGGTCTTGGCCTGTTCCTGCCACTCAGTGAACAGGTGAGGAAGGAGGAAAGCAGAGGCATGACCTGTGCTAGAGACAAACGCTCATTTAAGTTTTATCTTCCAAAACATCAGTATTTCCTAAAACTGAAGTTTTTTTTGTTTTGTTTTTCTGACTTGCAAACAGGCTTTAAGGGGCCTTCTTACCCAATTTCCAGCTGACCATCTGACCAGGTCAGAAAAGCGAATCCTCTGAGCATTTCTAATGTGCAGTGCAGCCAAGGGCCCTTTCTATAGTAGACATGAATACCAACTCGAGTCACTCAAGACCTGCAGGCTGCCAGCCGCTTCCAGATCCACTCCCACTCAGAAACAGCACTGACACGGGCACTGGCAACACGAAACCTTGCTGGGCTGGGGAAACGACATGGCAAGGGCTGGGATCAGGGACAAAGAGCTACGGTCTGACTGTGGCAGAGAGGTCTGCGGCGCTCTGGGTCCCTGGAGCAGCATTAATCTACTCGTGGATATTAGAAGAGGTGCGTCCGTCAAGGGGATAATGATGATGGTCCCCTCTTCAGCTCGTCTGAGGATGTGAATGACTTGATCAGTTGAAAGTGCTTGAAATAAGGGCAGGCACGTAAGACTTCATCTTTTTTGTTTTGTTGAGACAGGGTCTCCCCATGTATTTCAGGCTGGCCTTGAACTCACTGCAATCCTCCAGCCTCAGCATCCTGAGTGCTGGGATTACAGGCATGCACCACCATATCTGGTCAAGACTTCACCTTATGATAATAATATCTATTAAAATTAATAGAAGAGAAAAGATCAGATAGAAGAACCTCTTCACCGAACAGGTCTTTTCCTGGGAACCTGCTTTTCCTCTTCAAACTGAAGGATGCCAAGAAAAGCAGAGCAGAATATAAAATCAATGTATGTTCTACCTGGTCAGATAATTTCAGGCAAACACTATGGTTCACATGTGCTAACAATTTCCAGAGTATCAGGCCTATGAAATGCAATTCTGAGTATTTCATTGTTATAACTTCCACTCTGATCCACAACAAAGTGGCTTGAGACATGGGGAAAAAAGAAAAGCTGAGAATGTCTGAAGCAAAGGACCACTGTACAGTCTGAGCATGGGCCTCATTCTTAGGATACCCACTCGATTAAAGCCATCTAGGAGTCCGTCCTCCAGCCCACATCGCCGCTGTACAAACCACACTCCCACGGCACAGGCTGCCTCCCTGCAGCACCTCCTGCCTTGGCCTCCCACGCAGCCCCCAGTCTGCTGACCTAAATGCATCCGTCTGCTTCCTGGTGCTCCTGCACATAGGCCCCACGTCTGCCTGGTTCTCCATACTGATGAAGAAGTTAAGGTTAATGCAACACAAGGCAAAAAGGAGTTGGCTTCACACTCCTGGGAGACAGTGCCCCTTGAGTGTCATGCATTCCTGCTCCCGCCTGGGCCTCCAGTTTCACCTGCAAGATGGGACAAGCAGAGGTAACTTGGGCATGTGCCCTCTGTGAGGAAAGTGACTTCTCAAATCCTGGGGCGTTGTCAGCTTGGGATTCTAGACCTGGGAGAGACGGTACGATTCAGGGATCAGACTGAGACCAGGAGTCTCGTGTGTGTTTCTGTGTGTGGATAGCGGGGTGGGGAGTGGGGTATCTTTTCAAACAGCACCATTCACTGTGCTTACAGACTTAGTCCCAATGTGCTGCATGTATTCTCTCAATTTCAAGACTCTTGGAGTTCAGCTTCTCATGTCATGTGTGACCCTGAGAGTTAAAATCAAGGGCAAAAGGTCATGAGAGTGTGAGCAAGGTTTTTAGTTCCTGCTAACAGCAATGGTCTATAAATCAAGGGGTGAACAATGCCAGCCAGCTAGGGCCTCCCTGCCTCACCCCGTCAGCAGCAGGGCTGGTGACACAAGATGCCCCAAGCAGGACAGGGAGGCAGGGCAGGGGCAGTGGCTAAGGGACCCGGGAACTGAAAACAACAGCGAGAGGGGGTGACACTGTACAGGGTGAGAAGGAAAGAAGAAAGCAAGGAAGGAAAGCAGAGGGGAGGGCGTAGGCTGAGAGGGGTCGAGGCCACATTGCTCCTCCGGGCACCTACGCAGGGCCAGGCCAGCAGCCCCTGGGAGGCAGGCAAGCAGCTGGCGAAGGTGTGGACCACAAGGCCCGCCAGCCAGTTCTAACAATAGATTCACACTTGCAAGAGCTTCTGAAGGCAGTCCCGGCAGGGAGAGACCGATTTCAAGGCACTTCAGCTTTCACAGTTCGAGCGTCTCAGTGCTTGGCCCCTGCTGAGGACCTCCGACCTTGTGTTACACCCAAGGCGGAGCCCGTGGAGGGGACTGTCCCCAGGCAGAGGCGTTGGGTGAGAGCTGCCAACTGTCTGTCCCAGTCTGTTGCCCTGGGGAGACGACTGAGCCACCCGGCAAGGACAGCTGCCCCAGCAAAACCAGAGCACAGCACAACAAGCCCCCTCGCTCGGGAATGCAGTCACATAATTCCCACTTGGCAGAGGCATGTGGTTGGCTGCAGAACAGAAGGAACTCTCTGAATCCAACTGCTGCCTCTTAATCCCTTAATTAGACCCGGTTCTTCAGGAGGAAGCGCAAGTCCCTGTTCCCAAGAAGGTGTGAGCCAGGCACACCGACAAGACACGGACGTACACACCCTGCTGCGCGCGTGCGCACACACACAGCTGCGTGTGTTCACTTGGGTATGAACAGACACTCGTGCGAGAGGCTCAGAGTTTAAAAAGATTTATTTGTTGATGAGAGCCACGACGTGAAACAGCAGACAGCGTCTTCCAGAAGGTGATGTGGGAACGGGTGAGAGGCGAGTCGCGTATCCGCCAGCAAGCTGGAAACTGTCCCCAGCCTCGTGGGCCGACCCTGCTGCGACTACAGGCTGGACTCTGCCCAGTGGCGCCTGCCAGCGAGCGCTTAGAGGCCCTGGCCGGGGAGAATTCATCTGGAGGCTTTCTTCTTCTTCTTCTTCTTCTTTTTCACAGGGCCTTCATCTGGTGCAGCTTTGACAGCTACCTCTACTGGCTGCGGTGGCTTTGTCTTTGCTCTGCTCTTTTTGGGCTTCGGGGCACAATCCTGGCCACCCGGGGCCGGCACACGGTCCTCAGTGGGCTGCCACTTGGCCTGGTCTCCCTTCTTGGCCATATGTCCCTGGCTGTCCTCTTCTTCCCGCTTTTTCTTTTTAGGCCGCCTGGCCTCGGTTTGGGGAACATTCTCCACGTCTTGATCGGCTGCCTCTCTGCTTTTTTTCTTTCCCCTTTTCCATCCCACAGGGGTCTCTGAAAGGCCAGGCTCAGGGGCGGGGTGCTGGGCCTTGGTCCTCAGCTGGGCCATTCGCTGGGCGAAGTACTCCTGGATGGTGAAGGAGCTGGTGCTCGTGGTGGAGGGCTCGCTCCTGTCCTCAGTGGCAGGGCTGCACTCATCCTGGGTGGGGAGAGAGTTAGAAGCATTTAGCGTCACAGCAGCCAGGACTCACACGGAGCCACACACACGCGCGGTTAGGAGAGAGCCGGAGGGCCAGCTGCCCGCGCTTCTCCTCCCCACTACTGGGCCCAGACTGCAGAGCACAGGGCAAGGCAGCCGCACGCCCTCTGGCTGAGTCCTAGGTAGGATAGTAGCTGGACAGACAGAAGCTAACTTAGGATGTTCGCTGGCAAGCTGCCTAGATGAATTTCTGGGTAAACATTTCCTTAGGAACAATGCTATATAAATGGTGATCAAGTCCCCAGGGTCTCCCATAAAACCAGGGTCACTGAAATTCTGGCACTTTGTGACTTTGACAGACACTGATTTCAGATCTTTGTGCGTGGATCTAGAGACAGACATCACGTGTACCAGTTAACTGTCCGCACGGGGCAGGGGCCCATTCCAGCCACGTGGGGAGCAGCTTCTTCCTCACCACTGTGCAGTGTGCAGCCACCCTGGATTCCAGATCAGGATTCGACTAACTACTGGGGTGGACCTGGCAATGCTTTGCTTATGTAGATAATTCACCTGCCAAAAACCAACACATACAGATAGACCCTGTGCTTTTTTGATCCAGTGCCCCTGCTAAAAAAAATCCAAAACAGCTCAGTGGAATCAGAAGTAGCATCCTGTTTGAAATTCCAGTAGAATCAGGGACAACGTGTGCAGCATTAAATACTACCTTTCAACATCACTACTTATCAGATCAACACTGACCTTTATTTTTTTCAAAGTCACGTATTAAAATTTGAAATTTCAAAGATAAGATGCAGAACATGTGAGATAAACAGCCAAATTTTGGTAAGAAATTTAAATGATCTATCAGCATTCATTTTTTGCTGGAATCCCATCAGGTAATCTGGTGGGGAGGGAGCTGCTGTAGGAGACAGAAACCGGTCACTGTCTTTTCACTCCTCCTGTGCTGAACAAGGGCTGAAACTGCAGAGCAGGATGAAATGCCCGCTTCGGGCTCTTGGTGTGAGCCAGTCAGTCTCAGTGATGGACAAGAAAGATCTTGCCCCCAATGAGGGGACACGCCCCAGTCACACATGGACATGGGCAGTGGGCAGGTGGCCCAGTTACGGAACAGGTCTCGGCGATAGCTGCCTGCTGGGAGCCGGCCCCTCTCCTGAAGTGTATTTGTGAGTTAGAAATTTGGTTCAAGTCGTATCCTTCAGCTATCCACGCCGTGCTCATGTATTAGCAAATGCACTCCTGCTTTTACCAGTCTGACTGCAGGAACGGACCGCTGCTCTTAGTCACACATGCAGTTATTAGGAAACACAAGACTACTTTTGAGTCACCTGTTGAATTCAGTGAATCTCTCTCATCCCAGAAAATAGGCTCGCTGCTGATGGCCTCCTACAAAATTGGGGAGTTCAACACGCCCCAGGTAGGGAGACAAGCAAAACAACGGCCCAAACCCAAGGCCTGTTCATCTCCGGGGAGGGCCAGACACAATGATTTGCTGAGACAGCTGCTGAAGGGCGGGCAGCCCCCTCCCCACTACAGGAGTAAACCTGTGCTGAAAATCACGTGGAAAATCCGACCCCCACCAGAGCGCTGCCCAGGACTCATGTTCCACACACCTGAAATCAGAAACACAGCTCTGCTAGGGATAATAACCCCTGGTTCTATATTCTTGGTCTCAGCATCATATGAAAAAATATTTATGTTTTCAAGAAAAAAAGCACTTTTTATATCTGGTCTCTTTTACAACATGAACAAGTACTGAAAAAAAGTCAGTTACTTTTTATCTTATTTTGAAACTGACAACTTGGCATCTTCTCATATTTCCATCAAGCACATAACACAACCTCAAAAAGGTGTGTCAACACTTAAATGTGACTTTCACTACTTTGTAAACTTTGAGAATGTCTCAATTTACTAATGATGTTCTATAAATGAGTAAAACAAATTTATCAGTAATGTGAAAACCTCCAGTTCCATATAAAACACTACCAAGGAAGTTGTGCATAACTCATCACCTTGCCAAGCATTTGACTTAAGCTCAGGAAACCTCTCTTTTGAAAACTGATTCCTACTGCTAACTAATGGAAGTCCTTAGATGAACCCCAAAGCTTCTCTGGGCCTCAGTTACCCAATCAAGTAAACTAAGCAGGTTAAATCAGGTACCTTCTAAAGTCACTGCAGGGCTAAAGCGTACTGGTCCCTGCAGAGATGCGGGCCGGGCCTCACTCACTCCATGGTGCAGAGCGCAGAGAAGGCCCACTGTGGCCAGGAAGTGGGTGGCAAGCCAAGCCTGGATCACGGATAACTACCACTGTGTCGGGCAGGCCTGGCTAAGGTGACAAAATAGCTACACTCTGCCCCCAAACTCACTCACCACCTGTAAGAAAGTGTATGGCCAAAAATCACATCTAGTATATTGATCAAGAGAGCAGAAGGAGCCAAATTCTGTTTAGTAACATGGAAGAATTCATCTGAAAGAACTGCTGTATAGAAGCTAAAATTAGTAAAGGTCAAACCTGGAAGTGACTACTAAGTAGAAGAGGAGTCTCTTTTAAACCTAAGTCCTGGAAAATCATCCCGACATAGCCTTCTATGCAAAGGGGTAAAGAGCTGGAACTCTAAATTCCAACGTTGCCCTTTTTTTAATTGTTTTTTTGTGTTGGTCTTTTTTGAGATAGGGTTTCACTATGCAGTTCAGGCAGGCCTTGAACTCACACTGTAGCCCAGGCTGGCCTCGAACTTGCAGCGATTCTCCTGCCTTAGCCTCCCAAGTGACAGGATTATAGGCATGAGCCACCATGCTCGGCTTCAATGTTGCACTTTTGAAGGTTCTCTTCTTACGTCTCATGGTTTAAAATCTCTACTGGTCCTTTGAGTGTCCTGAATTTTCTTCTTAAATGTTAGCGTGTGGGTGGAGGAAATGCTAAGGACGCTAATGGGTGGAAACTGGAAAGTGGGAGTTCTCAAAGGAATAAGCTGGCAATGGGCACCTCAGCTTTATGCCTCTGCAGGCCAAGGCCCCTCAAGTCCTGCCCTTACACCAAGTTTCACCTGCTCTCCAGGGACAGGGAGAGGTGGGAGAGCCCGGGGCAGGGGGGCAGCTCCCTGTGACTAGGGAGGGACAGTGTTGGCTGACAGGCTGCCCTCTTGAGTGTCGGCGTCTGGGCAGGGCCATGCCACACCTAACTGTCCGGGGACCCCACTGCATACCTAGACGAGTGGCTTTTCAAAGAAAGGGTTCAGTGAATGGGAGGAGAAACTGTTAGAGAATTAGCAAACATTTAAAAATCATCACTCTTTCTACATTTGTAATATATGCACTGTTCTTCCGTTTCATTAGTAAGACAGATAAAAAGGCAAACAGAATTTTGAGATATTTTTTACATATTTCTAGCAGTGACTCTTTTTTTTTGAAACATAAAATGAAAGATTCTTATACTGTTTGATGGGTTAATCTTTGAATACAATCTAGTAGTTTGATGTGTTAAATTGTTTTGAAGATTGATTTTCCCCCAGTGTTAACTAGGACCTCGACTTCTACAGGATCAACATGTGTCCTGTGGATTAGAGCCCAGACGACTCAGGGGGACCTGCTTTCCACTTCACAGAACCCTGACTTGGCGCCAACTGGGACTGCTAGGCTCAGTCACATGACCATTTGTGATACACTGAAGAAGACAGCCACCATCAAAGACCCAGGCAGCCAATATCCTGAGGAATCTTAAGTGACTTCACTGCAACCCATGAAGCAGCATTCTCTTCATTTCATAGTGGCAGAAATGAGACTCAAGGTAGCCCCAAAGCTGCTGAGATAAAGCCACTCTCCTCCACTATCGTGCCCTAACCGCTAGTCCGTGGTGGTCTTACCTGTCACCTTTTCTCTCTTTGGAAGCCACCCTAACACTGAAGTATATGATTATAAAATCCAGGGGTGAAGTTTTATGCTCAATTTTGAGTAGGGCAGAAAAGTTTCAAGGGGAAAAATTATTAAAGAGATAGAGACTATTTTTTAAAAAGAGAGAGAAAAACCATCTTATCTAATTTGCAATTTATGTAACTAACACCCTAAAGCCAGGCTTTAGCATGTAAGTTCTCCTGACAAAATCTGACTCGAAACACTCAAGTCCAACCTTCTACCCAAGGCAAGAGACCCTCTCGGGCCGATGCTGGATAACCTTCACTTGGACGCTTCCAGTGCATGCTGGATTACTCCGTGTGGTAGTTCACCCACAGTTAGCTCTTGTTGACTCAATTTTCTCTTTAGCAATAGGTAGATTTAAGGGGTACACAGATACATACTAGGAGAATCTTAATCTCTAAACCATCTCTAGCAACTTACAATCAGTGATGAAACAAAAGACAGCAGATGCAAAAGATGACCTTGCAGAGAGGCCCCTATGATATGAATTACATAGACCACAACCCTCCGAGGGTTACGCCTGAAGCCACGCACGTCCACTTTCCTCCAGTGTCTACAGGAAGATGAATTTGTAGTTTCTTTTAGATATCCTATCTGGAGTCTTGGCAGCTTGATATGTTGTCTGTGAAAGCTCCTCTGGGCTACAGAGAACTCTGCTCTGGTGTCATGCAGATGTGTACACTGAGATGGAGTATCAGTAAAATGTTCAAAGAGAAAGATTCTATTTATCGCTCTCAGAAGAATGTTATCAGTCTCGTAGGGGGCAGGGCATGGAGTAAGTTTGCAGAGAGTTCAGTGAGGCATTTGGAGTAGATACGCCCTAACCCTACGTGTAAAATCTGATCACTCACAGCAGACACACACACCCAGGGACAGTAGTCAAGAGTCACAGGCCTTAGCACACTGCTAGGGCTGCACACGAGTGACAGGGCAGTGCAAGTTCTCTGACTTGCACAAGAAGAGCCAGAGGTCATGTGCCGCATCCATCATCTTTCAATGAGCTTTTCTCATCAAAAGAAAAGACAAACACCCAGACCTCAAGGGCAATGGATTTAGCAACTGTGGCTATTAGTTCTGATGGCTACTGCTTATGACGAACCAGCGCTCACTTCTACAGTGGCCTGTCTGTTGTTGGTGTGTGCTGTATTAGTCTGTGAAAGGTTAAGAAAGCTCAGCAAGTGAGTAGTTTGAAGAACATTCTGTACATCTCCCAATTTCTTAGCAGGACCGCTTTGATAAAACCGAATTACATCTTGTAGATCCCTGGCAGACCAAAATTGTACCCACCCATTTGGACAGAGATAAATTCAGGTGTGAAGTGACTCATCAGAATGATGGTACTGCACAGTCCCACTGTTCCGTGTGTATACTTTCACTTTTCCAACAGAAGGGGTAGTGCGAAATGACCCAGTCCCTCACTACTCAGGCCTGAAATGTTGTTCCAGATCCCTCACTCACAGCCACACATAGCACTTTCTTGAAGATCAAGTTCAAGATTGCGTCCTTCAACAAGCCTGATCCCTAGTGGGACATCCTTTCTTGTTTACTTGCTACCACCAGCAACTAATTGCTTCTATTATCTATCTCTGTAATTTGCTTTGCAAGCATATTCCCAGGGAAGTAATGAGCTTCCTGAGGACAGGGACCTATTTCTTTTGTATTCAGCAGTCTCCAGTGAGAACAAAAGCATGCTGTGTGCTCAACAAAAGCACAAGACACGGAACCCACATGGATCAAGCCTGGTAAAAGCTCCCAACACCACCCACTGTATCCTGGGCTTGGCTTTGTTGGCCCGGATCTATCTGTACACGAGGCAGGTCTAATCTCAAGGGTAAGAAATAGCAAGAATCTGCATTTTATAGTAGAGTCTTTCTCAAGCGAAAACCACTTACTTCTACTCAGAACTTTGCTTCATGATGCAAAATGCTTCTCTAACTACTGCAAGGAATACATGAATTTCACTGAAGGTGATACAGCAATTTATTCTGTGGCCCTCAACAATACATAGGAACTGGATCAAATGATTCAAAAATTCTCCTCAGGTCTATTATCCCACATGCTACCACTGTCATCTTCCAGGGGTAAGTCACTTGGAAAAAAGCAAGATGCTATGGGAGCCATCACACTCTTTGTGGGACAGGCTGGACACAAGCCACAGCCTACATCGGCTGAACTGTCTTACAGGTTGGGGAGCAAGAGATCTAGGTTACACAGGGGGCAAAGGTGGAAAAGTCATGCAGCCGGATGCGAGTTCCACCGGAGTCCTGGCAGCAAGCCGTGAGACACAGCCTGCTTCCAATCGTGATGTGAAAATACTGGCTGGGAAAGTTTCTAGTTCTAGGCAGTCATCACTGTGTCTGCCACCAAGGCTGGTGAGGCGACAGTTCTGCACTGCCAGCCAGCAGGCAGGGATCGTGCCACTGTGCTGGCACTTCCCTTCATGGTTTCATGCATTTCCTTTGTGGCTTCTAAATAACTGCAAACATTCCATCTTTTCTGGCAAAGAGCTATTTTTGCTCTCAGAAAAAGTTTACCCAACTGTGAAATCCTGTAGTTTTTTAAAGACATCCATCACTCACATTTGGAATTAAGCTAAACACACAAAGTCTCAGTAATAACCAGCCTTAGGGAATTTGACAGGGAAACATAATCACTTTCAGCATTAGCAAGTACTGAAGTAAAAAACAAATAGAAACCCCAACTGAAGAGTTTTGACTGGAAGCAGTGTTAAAAATCAAAACTATGACAATGGAACAAGAATTGTGCTGCAAATAACTGGCAAACACACAGAGGAATTATGCATGTGCGCACATGTGCAAAGAGCATAGGAACCCGCGGCCCATGTTAGATGCCTACTTTGCATGGGTTCCTGGAAGGCCCTCCATAGATCAGACTGACAGGCTATGGCTGGGGGCCTATCTCTGCACACCGCGCAAGGTAAGAATTATCTTTATACTTCTAAATAGTTGGGGTGGAAGATCAAAGGAACATTGGAGGACAAGAAAATGTTATTAATTTCAAATAATAGTGTCCATAAAGTTTTGAATTTCTCCAGTATAAAGTTTATCTATTTATACAAATATGCATAATGGGTGCTAAGTAAGTGTTAGCTGAATGAATTTATAAGGTATGGTGTGCATTTGTAAGAAAGTACAGGATTTCACAGTTGGGTAAACTTTAGAAGCATCAGATGATTTTTCAAAACGTGTGCATGCACACACAGAGCAGTCTTCTTTATTCATGGCTCCTCTTTCCATGGTGCTACGGTTTGAATGCATCCCTGAGTTTCATGTAAATGAAATTAATCCTCAAATTCCTGTGCTGATAGTATGTGGTGGGGGCCTTTGGAAGGTAATCAGGGTTGGATGAAGTAGAGCGTAGGGCCCGATGGGATTAGTGGCTTTCTAAGAAGACAGACCTGAGCTCGCAGGCTGGTTCTCTCACGTGTCAAGTGAGGACACAGAAGGAAGGCCCTCATCAGATGCTGGCACTTTGACACTGATCTTTCTAGACTCCAGAACTCTAAGAAATAAAGATCTCCATAAGTAACCCAGTCTCAGGTATTCTGTTATAGTAGCAGAAAACTGATTAAGCTGTGGTTTCAGTATTCATGGTCATCTGAAATCTGAAAAGATAAATGAGAAATTTCAGAAATAATTCACAAGTTTTAACCTGCTTGCCACTCTGAGTAGTATGACAAAATCTCCTTCTTCATCATTACTGGAACACAAGCTCATCCCTTTGCCCAGTGTCTATACTTATACATTACTTGCAGATGAGTCACTCTAACAGTGTCTCAGTTACCAGATCGACTGCTGCAGGATCACAGGGCTTGTGTTCAAGGAATCCTTATTTTTCTTAATAATAGCCTCACAGCACAAATAAGAGCGATGTTGGCAATTCAGAAATACCAAGAAACTCTTTCTTTAACTGAAAAGGTGAAAGCTCCTGGCTCAGAAAGGAAAGAAAACATTTGCTGATGTTGATAAGCTCCACAGTAAAAATGAATCTTCTATTTATGCAAGTGTAAGAAGGAAAAAGAAGTTCCTGCTAGTTTTGAGGTTGGATCTCAAATCACAAGTCACGGCCACAGTGCATGGGAGGTGGTTAGTTACAGTGGCAAAGGCTTGGTGCTATCCAAGGTCTGGGAAACCTTGAAACACACCCCCCTTTCTGTATGTATATGGCACTGGAGGGCATTGGGCTCTGAAGCCTTCCATCTCAGTCTCTGGACAATGATAGAATGCTTGTCTTGACAAATTATGTCAGTGAACAGGAGAGTTGCTGATAGCTGCTGGCTTCTGAACAGCAAAGGATGAAAGGCAGGGAAAATGTTAGGTTACAAAGAGCTCTGGTGTCAAAGAGAACTTTCAGCGACCTACAGTATGCAGACAGTCACTAATAACCAGGCAGCAGAACCTGCCTATGAATTCAAACTCAGACATACAAACTGGACAGCTCAGGTGGGGATGACGGAGAACTGGGAAGCAGAGTATCTTGCTTTTCTTTAGCCTTTGGTAGAGAAACACAGACAATGCCAGATTCCTCACTTGAATGCCAATGTTAACAACACTGATCGTTTTCTTTCTTTTTTCCATTTGTCTACTCAGCTGCTCAAATTACCACTCATTAAGAAAAGCCAACATAAACATGTTATAAAGGATGGTTTCCCATGGCAACAACTCTTCAAGTAACTGATCACAACACTGACAAACAGTCACACAGCCTCTGGGGAGAGGAGGGGAGAGAAATGAGCAGCAGGCTGCTGCCTTGTGAAAAGACCCTGGGCTGGAAAGCTGCAGCCACTTGAGTGACTCAAGGGACAATGCCCACGATTTGCCAGACCGGCCACGGGAAGATAAGCGAGGCTCCTCCACAGCTGGAGATGATCACTGTGACACAGGCACCAACTTCTCTGAATGAAGTCTAAAACTAATCCAAACCAACAGTGTGTTC
>RJWM01029978.1:0-23838 GCA_004363535.1 Dasyprocta punctata | reverse complement strand
AAGTGAACATATAGAACTCCAATTAGCCATAACCAAAATAAATCTACACCTAGACATGTAATAATCAACATCCCAGAAATTCAATGTAAGAACAGAATATTAAAAGCTCTTAGAGAAAAGAAACAAATCACCTATAAAGGAAAGCCCGTCAGAATCACAGTAGACTTCTCAACACAAACAATGAAATCAAGAAGAGCATGGAGTGAAGTATGTCAAATCTTAAAGGAAAATGACTTACAACCCACATTGATGTACCCTGCAAAACTATCCTTCAAAATCAGTGGAGAAGTAAGATACTTCTACGACAAAGAACAGCTGAAGAACTTCATGACCACCAAACCAACCCTGCAAAGAATACTGAAAGATATTCTAGATAGACATAAAAATAACTACAACTTCAAGAACACCAACAGAAAAAACCACCAAGCAGGGCAAACAATTAAACAGAGGGGAAAGGTAAAGAACCAACAACAGAAAGATAACATGACAAAAATAAGCCAATATATATCAGTTATAGCCATTAATGTAAATGGCCAAAATTCACCAATTAAAAGAAAGCAGACTGGCAGAATGGATCAAGAAACAACACCCAGTCATACGCTGTGTAAAAGAAGTCCATCTAACCCAAAAAGAAATTCACAGACTGAAAGTCAAAGGATGGAAAACAATGCTTCATGCAACAGGAACCCCCCAAAAAAGCAGGGGTAGCTATTCTGTTAGCAGAGAATGTGAACTTCAAACCAAGAATGATCAAAAGAGATAAAGAAGGTCACTACCTACTGGTTAGGGGAAAACTTCAAAAGGAAAAGATAACAACCTTAAATATATATGCACAAAGCATAGGAACACCCAGTTATATAAAACAAATATTAATAGAAATGAAAAATCAAATAAGCAATAACACAATTATAAAAGGAGACGTTAACACCCCATTGACACAAAGAGACAGATCAACTAGACAGAAAATCAGGAAAGAAGTAACAGAACTGAATCAAACTTGTGAACAAATGAGCTTAGTACAGCGTGTTCCACCCAACAGCATCAGAATATACATTCTTCTCAGCTTCACATGGGACATTCTCTAAAACAGAACATATACTAGCCCATAGAATATGCTTAAGTAAATGCAAAAGAATCAAAATTATCCCATACATATTATCTGATCATAGTGCCATGAAACTGGAAATTAATGACAAAAGAAACTGCAAAAGCTCCATAAACACATGGAAATTAAATAACACACTCCTGAACAATCAATGGGTAACAGAGGAAATTAAAGAAAAAATTAAATGTTATCTACAAGCAAACGAAAATACAAATACAACTACTGGAACCTGTGTCATGCAATGAAAACAGTCTTCAGAGGGAAATTTATTGTGGTGAGTTCCCATACCAGGAAAACAGAAGGAACACAAATAAATAACCTGATGCTACACCTCAAACACCTGGAAAAAGAAGAACAAGTCAAGCCCAAAACCAAAAGAAGGGAGAAAATTGTAAAGAGCAGAGCAGAAAATAATGCAATAGAAACTAAAAAACAATACAAAGAACTAACCAATCAAAGAGTTGGTTCTTTGAAAGAATAAATAAAATTGATAAGCCTCTATCCAACCTTATAAAAAAGAAAAGAAACCATTCAAATTTATGCAATAGAAATGAAAAGGGCATAATCACTAAAGACCCTGTGGAAATACAGAAGATCATGAATACCTACTTCGAAAACTTATACTCTCATAAGCTTGGTAACACAGAAGAAATGGACAGATTCCTAGAAGCATATGAATTAGCAAAGCTGGATCAAGAAGATGTAAAACTGCTGAACAACCCAATTTCAGTTAATGAAATTGAAAATGTAATTAGAACCTTACCAACAAAGAAAAGCCCAGGAGCTGATGGATTCACTGTTGAATTCTACAAGAAATTCAAGGAAGACTTAATGCCAACACTCCTCAAACTCTTCAGTGAAATTGAAAGGGAAGCAATTCTCCCTAACTCATTCCTGAAAACAAGTATTATCTTAATACCAAAACTAGAGAAAGACCCGACCAAAAAAGAGAACTACAGGCCAATCTCCCTAATGAACATAAATGCAAAAATCCTCAATAAAATATTGGCAAACAGAATGTAGCAAGTCTTCAAGAAGATTATACACCACGACCAAGTGGGATTCATCCCAGGGATGCAGAGATGGTTCAACATATGCAAATCAATAAACATAATATGCCACATCAATCGAGCCAAAGGTAAAAATCACATGATCATTTCAATAGAGGCAGAAAAAGCTTTTGATAAAGTCCAACACTTGTTCATGGTTAAAAACCCTACAGAAAATTGGAATAGATGGTCTTTACCTCAATCTGATAAAAGCCATCTATGACAAACCAACAGCCCGCATCATATTGAATTGTCAAAAAATGAAACCTTTCACTCTAAAATCAGGAACAAGACAAGGCTGTCCACTATCACCACTTGTATTCAATATATTGCTGGAAATATTAGCCAGAGCAATTAGACAAGAGAGAGAAATAAAAGAAATAAAGATAGAAAAGGAAGACATTATCATTATCTGCAGATGACACAATACTTTACATAGAAGATCCCCAAAACTCCATTGAAAGACTTCTAGATGTAATAACCAAATTCATTAATGTAGGTGGATACAAAGTCAACACTCAAAAATCAATAGCTTTCCTGTATACAAACAACAAACTCATCGAGAGAGAAATAAGAGAAACCATACCCTTCACAATAGCATCCAGAAAAATGAAATACTTAGGAATCAATCTAACAAAGGAAGTAAAAGATCTATTCAGGGAAACTTAAAGTACTCTGAAAAAAGAAATTGAAGAGGATCTCAGAAAATGGAAAGACATTCCTTATTCATGGATAAGAAGAACAAACTGTGAAAATGACCATTTTCTCAAAATTGCTATATAGATTTAATGCAATTCCAATCAAAATACCTTTAACATACCTCACAGATCTAGAGAAATCATCCTAA
Source organism: Dasyprocta punctata (assembly GCA_004363535.1). Taxonomy (NCBI): domain Eukaryota; kingdom Metazoa; phylum Chordata; class Mammalia; order Rodentia; family Dasyproctidae; genus Dasyprocta; species Dasyprocta punctata. The sequence goes on along the minus strand of RJWM01029978.1, from coordinate 20,837 downwards.
AATTAATCTGGAACCAGAAGAGACCAAGAATAGCAAAGGCAATTCTGGGCAACAAAGGCAAGGCAGGAGGCATCACAGTCCCTGACTTCAAGTTATACTGCAAAGCTACTGTGATAAAATCAGCAAGGTACTGGAATAAAAACAAACCTGAAGATCAATGAAATACATTAGAAGATATAACCACAAATGCAATCACACTCAGCCACCTTATCTTTGACAAAGGGGCCAAACATGTTCACTGGATAAAAGATAGCGTCTTTAATAAGTAGTGCTGGAAAAACTGGGTTTCCATATGCTGAAAACTAAAACTAGACCCATGCCTATCACCATGCACTAAACTAAAGTCAAAATGGATCAGAGATCTAAATATTAACACAGAAACACTAAATCTGCTGGAAGACAAAGTAGGTAGACATCTTGAAGACATACGGGTAGGCAGAGAGTTCATGAACAAAAATCAAACTGAACGAGAAACACTTTCCAGATTCAACAACTGGGATCTCGTCTTTTAAAAAAGTTTTTGTATGTCAAAAGAAATCTCCAATATAGTGAAAAGAAAACCCATGAATTGGGAAAAAATCTTAGTCAACTGTCCCTCAGACAAAGGACTGCTATCTAGAACATATAAAGAATTTTAAAAAATCAGGCTCCCGAAATTCAAAGACCCAATCCAAAAATGACCAACTGAGGTGAATTCTCAGCTGAAGAAATACAAATGGCAAATAAATATATGAAAAAATGTTCAGCATCATTGGTCATTAGAGAAATGCAAATTAAAACAACACTGAGATTCCATCTCATTCCAGAAAGAATGGCCAGGATCAAGAAAACCACTAACAACAAAAGTTGGAGAGGCTGTGGGAAAAAAGGTACTCTTCTGCACTGTTGGTGGGAGTGTAGGTTGGTGGAACCACTGTGGAAATCAGTCTGGAGGTTCCTCAAAAAGCTGGGATTGGAAATCGCATTTGACCCAGCTATTCTGCTTCTGGGCATATTTCCAGAAGAATTGAAAACATCATAGCACAGTGATATGTGTGCACCATGTTGATAGCAGTTGTTATAGCCAAATCTTGGAAACAACCCAAATACCCATCCACTGAGAAATGGATAAAAAAGATGTGACATTTTTGTACAATGGAGTACTACTCAGCTATAAAGAAGAATCATATTGAGGCTTTTATAGGTAACTGGATGCAACTTGAGACCATACTCATAAGTGAAATAAATCAAACTCACATGTGTAAATACCATATTGTCTCCCTAGTGTAAGAAACTGAAAGAGTAAATAAGAAACAAAATCTTCCATATATATTGTGAAAGGGTAAGAAACTGCTCAAAGAGGGAAAAAATAACTCAGGGAAAAGGAGAAAAGAAGGAAAGGAAAAAAAAGATATAAATTTGTATATATACATTTAAGATAGCTAAGATGATTTTACTACTAATTCTATTAGTTCTTGGAACAAAAGAGTTAATATTCATAGGATTACATCAATTTTGCAAGTCTATATCTGGTGATCTGAATAACTCTTTTGAAGATAAGTAGGCAAAATAGCAACCTTTGTTATGTTCCTACCACTTTGTTTTGCAAGCCTATGTTGTTATTGTTTTGGGCTCTTTGTTATTGCTATTTATTTGTCTCTTTTGTTTCTTGTTTTTCTTGTATTTTTCTTTGTTTTGTTTTCCTTCTAATACAGAAAGGATAGATGTACATGTATGGGCTTCTACATGCCTAGAATTTCTCCTACAGAGTTTACAAGAATTGATTTTATTATGTGTAATAGTATGAACAGCTACTTTGAAGAAAGCCAGACACTATTGGAAGACTTTGCTGATTTCCTGACATCTTGTTTTGAAGTTCAATAATGCTTTTATTCTTTGTTTTGGTCAATTTTAGTCTGTTTTCTATTATTTGATTCCAATTGTGTGAAGGTATGGACAACTATTTTGAAGAAAACAAGAGACATTATGGTAACCACTGCTGATTTCCTGTCATCTTGTTTTGAAATACTGTGTTGCTTGCATTGTTTTGTTCTGATTTGCTTTGTTCTGTTTTGTTTTTGTTTTGTTTTATTCTCTTTAAAATAAAGTCTATTCTGTCTATAGGAAATGTACATTAGATTTAAAGATACAAATAAATTGATAGATGAAAAGATGAGAAAGAATGTACCATGCAAACAGCAACCATGAAAGATCTAGCATAGTTTTAACAATATTAGAAAAAAATAAACTTTAAAACAAGCAAAAATACTGCTAAACTGAAGAGAGGGCCATCTTATAATGATGTAAGTATTAATCAATTAGGAAACTGTAACAATTGTCAACCTGCAGATCAGCAGAGTCAAAAAAATACAGGAAGCAAAAACTAACAGAATTGAAATCAAACAGACAACTCCACTTTAATGGTTATAGACGTCAATGTGCTATTTTCAGTCTTGAAACTAAGAAGATCAACAAGCAAGTAGAAGATGTTATGAACACTATAAATACACTATGTCTTGTATCATGTGTAAAACACCCAATAGCACCAGGACTCACATTCTTCTTAAGCACACACAGTATATTCTTCTAGATAGATAATATGTGTGGTCAAAGAACAAATCCACTACATATTAAAGAGTATAAAACATATAATGTTCTCCAACATCAATGGAATGAAATCAGAAAAAAGAGAAATTTTATGCATTTCAAATATATGTAAATTAAATAGTGTACTCTTAAATAATAAATGAGTAAATGGAGAATTAGAAAATTTGAGATTAGTGGAAATAAAAAACACAATATTCTAAAACATGAAATGCTGTAAAGCAACATTTATAGCTGTACCTTCTATATTTATTTTTTAAAAGAATATTTTACATTGACTACCTAACTTTCTACCTTAAGATAAAAGAAAAAAGAGCAAACTAAGCCTAAAGCCTAAAACAAGCAGAAGGAAAAGAATAATCAAGATTAGATGAGAGACTAATTAGAGGGCAGAAAATTGAGAAAGTTAAGAAATTCAAACTTTACTTCTTTGAAAAGATCAATGAACAATTACTAAAAGACTCAAATTATTAAAATCAGGAATGAGAGTGGGACACCACTACCAACCTTACAGAAATAAAACATCACAAAAACTATTATGCTAGTAAATTAGATAATCTAGATGAAATTTATGAATTCCTAGAAAGACACAAGCTACCAGAACATCCTCATGAAGAAACAGGAATTCTGAATAAACCTGTAACAATAACAAAAAAAAAAAAAAAAAAAAAACAGAATTAGTAATTGTCTTAGTTATTTTCCTATCACCATCACATAACATAATAGTCAACACTTATAGCTCCAAGGAGGACAGGTTTATTGTGATTCATGGTTCAGTCCATGGTCAGTTGGCTCCAAGGCAGAAACAGCCTGGAAATGGGGTATGGGAGTGAAAAGTCGCTCATGTGGCCCACCTTCCACCTAGCCCCACCTCCTAATAGTAAACCAGCTATGGTGTCCCCAAAACCCAATCACCTTCCAAAAGCCCTGCCTCTGAACACATGAGGCTGTTAGGGAACATTCTACATCTAAACCATAAAAGTAATTCAAAAGTTTTTAGCAAAAAAAAAAAAAAAAAAAAAAAAAAAAAAAAAAAAAAAAAAAAAAAAAAAAAAAAAAAAAAAAAAAAAAAAAAAAAAAAAAAAAAAACCAAAAAAAAACGACAACACCCAGACCCAGGTGACTTCACTGATAAATTTTACCAAATACTTTTAAAGAATTAATAGAAATTATTCATAAATTATTCCCAAGATCTTACTTCAAAATTTATTTTAAGAACTGACTTTTATGAAAACTACAAATATCTTCTATGAATATTGACACAAAAATCCTCAGTAAAATACAGCAAACAGAACTCAGCCACATATGTAAAAAGATTATACTCCAAGACCAAGTAGGACATCATCTAGTAATGTGAGGATGGTCCCACATATGAAAACCAATCAGAGTTATCCACTATATTAATAAGGAAAAGAACAACATGCTCATACTACTAGATGCAGAGAACTCATATGACAAAATCTAACATCTCATGATCAGATGATCAACACAATGGAAATAAAAGGGAACTTCCTCAACCGAAGAAAGGTCATCTATGAGACACCCACTCCTAACATCATGCTTAATGGTAACAGACTGAAAACAAAGATGTCCATTCTCACTACTTCTATTCAGCATTGTGCTAGAGGTTGCAGTTAGGGCAATTAGACAATAAAAAAATAAAAGTCATCCAGATTTGAAAGCAAGGAAAGTCACTTTCTTGCATGAGCTTATATGTAGGAAATTGTAATGAGTCTGCTAAAAGAAAAGAACTAAGGAACAAGTCCAGGAAAGTTACAAGATACAAAATCGATATAGAGAACATCTACAGAGGTACATGGGTTCATGAACTTAATTCTTTCCACAATTCCTCTCCCAAACCAAATAGAATGAGAACTGAATTGAATTTCCCCGTAAGGTCAACTTTGAACCTAACCATCGAATTTGATTTGGTTTTCATTCAATTCAGTGTGCACCCAGAATTGTGGAAAGAATTAAGTTTGTGAACCAAGGTACCAGTGTATTGTATTGTTACAAGCTAGCAAAGAATAATATGAAATAAAAAGAATAAAACAATCCCATTAATAATAATATCAAAAAAATACTTAGGAGTAAAGTTAGTAAGTACAAAACTTGTACTCTGATAACTGCAAAAAGCATTTGAAAGAAATTAGAGGTTTTAAATAAATGGAAAACCACCTCATGTTCACAATTGAAAAATTTAATATTGTCAAATGGCAATGTGCCCCAAAATGACCTACCAAGTCAACAAAATTCCTATACATATTCCAGCTACCTTTTTTTTTTTTTTTGCATACATTGAAATGTAAGAAGCTCATGATTGTGTAGTCAATCTGGAAAAAAGAGCTGAAGAACTAAAGATTCCCGACTTAAAACTTATTATGAATCTATAATTGTCAATAGAGTGTGGTTCTGGCACAGATAATACATACAGATCAATGAAACCAAGCTGAGGGTTCAGAAATAAACCCTCACTTGTTTGGTCAACTGATTTTCAACAAGGGTCTCAAGATCACTCAATGGGGAAAAATAATGCCATCTACAAATGGTGCTAGACAATTGAATAGTTATAAGCAAAAGAATAAAACCGGACCCCTACCTCATACCCTATGCAAATTTAACTTAAAGTGTATTATAAGCATAATCGTAAGCATTAAAATTAAAAAACTTTTATAAGAAAATATGGGAAGAAATTTTCATGGCCTTAGATTAGAAAACATGTTCTCAGCTATGACACCAAAGAAGCACCAGCAACAACAAAAGATAAACAATTTGTAATTCATCAACATTAAAAACTTTTGCATTTTCTTGATGATCAAGAGAGTGAAAGGCAATCAACAGAATGGGACAAAATATTTACAAATAATGCATCTGATAAAAAAGTAGTATACAGAGTAGATTAAGAATTCTTACAACATGCTGGTTAAAAAGGACAAATAATTGCATTTAAAAATGAGTATAAAACCTAAAAAACCAAGATACACAAATAGCCAATGAACACATGCAAAAATGTGCAACATTTCTAGCCCCTGGGGAAGTGCGAGTCTAAACCACAATGAGTTGTCACTTCCAAACTAGTAAGCAGATGGTGACCAATGTTGGCAAAGATGTGGAGAAATGGAAACCCTCACACACTGAGTGGAACATATGTAGCTACTGTGGCAAATAGACAACACCTTGAGATGTTAAATCCAGGTAAAGGCCCTCCTGAGTACCATACCTAACCAAGAAAAGGGAAAGCACCAACCATACACAGCCCTATATATGGATCTTCGTAGCAGTCTCAACCATAACAGTGGTAAAGTGGGGAAACCCAGTGTCTATCAACTGGCAGGGGAGTAGACCAAATGTGGTGCTCCACATGATGTGATGTTATCTATCAATAAGAGGAGCAGATGGCAACAGGGATGAGTCTTGCAAACATCATGCTGAGTGGAAAAAGCCAAATGCGGAAGAACACCTATCGCGTGCTTCCAGGGACACAAACTTTCCCAAATAGGGAAAGTAGTGCTGCACAGTGTCTGGTTGTCCACAGCAAGGTCATCAGGAAACAAGAGGTGCCCAGTAACAGGTACAAAGCTTCCTTGGGGGAGGAGAAGAGTATTCTGAAGCTGACAGTGGTAGTGGCCACAGAGGCAATGAAGAACTATGCTATGGCCTGATTTAAACTGGGGAGCTGCACATAAGGTAAGATGCCCTGTTAGTTCAGTTTCCACAGCTGTGAGAAATACCTCAGAGAAACAATTTAAAAGGACGAAAGTTTTGTTTGGGGTCACAGTTTCTGAGGTTGCTTTGAGCCTGTGGCAGCACAGAACATTGTGGCAGAGGAGTCCAGTTCACTGGATGGCATTCAGGAAGCGATGAAAGAGAAAGGAAAGACCAGGGTACCAACATTTCCTTCCAGGCCACACTGCAGTGACCTCATTTCCTCCCCTAGCCCCCACCCCCAAGGTCCCACCAATGCCCATGGGGCCTCAGAGGGTGACCAAATCTTCCACTCAGGAACATGTGGGGACCACTATAGATCCAAACTAGAATAGATCTTCATAAACCTGCTTAGCAATAAGAGTTCTGGTCAGAAGTGAATGTGAGAACCCAGCCACCTTGTTTTAAATCAGACACGGGAGGCATTTGTAAATATGTGAATCAATGCCACTCTTTCCTACAAATACGCTTTTATTTTGGAAAATGCAATTATTTCTGTAGTAATATGGTTGTAATGGATGGGTGCATTATTTTTAATGAATTAATAAATATTTTTCAGCTTTAATTTTGATACAATACACAAAAGCTCTGTGAGGTCCTCTATAACTCTTAAGAATGTAAAGAGCTCTTGAAAGCAGTGTCTGAAAGCTGCTAAATTTCGGTAAGGTATGCTTGGAAGCAAGCCCTGGGTGCATCCGCCCAATGACAGTGCATCTCAAGAAGGGGGCGTCCCTGCCTCCTGCTCCTGAGGGGCGAAGCCACAGCAGGGATAGCACCATTGTGGGGAGTGGAGTTTCCTGGACAGTGACAGAGGAGCTGGGCCTGGTGCAACCTCCTTATGCTGCAGAATAGAAAAACTCCAAAAGGTGAGCATCCTGGGGCACATGGGCAGGAAGAGGGCTGCTCAGCTGTGGCTTTCTCACTGCTGTGGTGACCCATGACATGTAGTAGGATGTCAGTCACTAAGGAGGCAGAAGGTCACACCAAGGAGGGACAGGCAATGCATTTCCTGGTATTTCTGAGGCCCCTGAGACTAACAGTCTTAAACTATTAGGGTGCCTCAGTGGGGTGAGGGGCTCAGCTTCAAGAGCCATGGGGCACGTGCAGCCCTTGGTATATGACCCACATCCATCCCTGGCTCCCTTGGAGATAGCCACCTCTCTCCAAAGCAGACAGGCAGATTACCTCGGGGATACCCCAACCATAAGGGCCCCCAACCTGTTGGATCTGTACCCCATATGGCAGAGCTCCTCCTTCTTCTGCCACTAGCCAGCCAGAGGCACCCCAAGCTAGTTGCCACTTATGCACCCTCAGCTTCTCAACCTGGGCAAGTCTTTGAGCTGCTCTGTGCCTGGATTTCTTCTGTTGGAGGACAGAGACAGTGACACATGCTCCAGAGTCCTGCAGGGACAAGCGAAGGCCGTGAGGGTTGGCGGGTTAGCTTGAGTTGACATTACCCTTGTTAGGAATGCAGAAAGCAAGGAGGGGTGAAGGAACAGCTCTGCAGGTCCTGGGTTTAGAGGCAAAGAACCCAAAACACAAAGGCATGGTTGGAGCTGCTGTTATGCTAAGGGGACCCTGAAAGGTCCATTCTTCAGGAACTTCCTCCCGTATAGGACCGGGACCTTCGAGAGGTTCGTTCAGCTTAGATGTGAGTGGGCTCCTGGCCACCTCTTTCAGGCCTCCTTTTCCAGTGCTCACTGCTTCTGACTCAGGGATGTGGCTAGGAAGACACCTGGTTCCAGGTTGAGGAATTCTCGTATAGAATTCTAACCCACCTCAGGCAAGTGCAAGTAGTGCCCCTCCATCCCCAGGAGGGGTGGGGAGTGTTACACAGCCCTGCAGAGCTCTTTCCTCCAACATCTAGGAGTAGCTCAGTGCTCATTTACAAACCCATGCAGCCATGCCAGGGCAGCACATGCAGTGAGATTAAGATGGGCAGCAAGGGAGCTGGTTCTGCCTGGAGCTGAGCAATGGGGGTGAATCGCTTGACCTCGGAGTTGGTCTGCAGATGGCAGGGCTTTGGGAAATCGCTCCTGGGGAACATCTTTGAGAGGCAAGGTCGCTCCCACTCTCACCCCACTGGAGCTGTGAATGGCTCCGTGGCACCAGCCCCCAACCAGCAGTTGATAAAGATAAATGAACGGTTTCCAGAGCCATCACCCAGCGCTCTGGTCTCTGATGGGAGAATGGGGCCAAGCATGCGTCTCTGAAAGCACATTTTCCATCCCAGCACTTCTGTCTGTTTGAATTAGGAGACTTGCCCATCCCTACCTGCCCCTGCCCCTCCGCTGAATGGCCCAGTGCAGGGACCATGTCCATTCTTTCCCTCCGTGCCCATTCTTTTCCTCTTATGCTGCTACCTTTGCCTTTTACTAAAATTACTACAAAGATTCTGTGATGGAAGTGTGAGTGGGGCCCTGGCTTCCTCCCTGGCAAGTTTGTCTGTTGGAATAAAAAGCATGTGAGGGTCACTGGACCACAAGTGTGCCCAGAACCTCTCAGACCTACCTAGCCTCGCCCCAGATGGTGATCGGAGAGGCAACTCGTGGTGGGCAATGCTTGAGGCCCCATGTGGTGGCCAGACTCTTCCCCAGGCATGGCCCAGTGTCCCTTCCCTGCAAGCAGCACAGGGAGAGAACAGTGCACAGAGCCCTCTTTCTGCAGCACAGCGGTGCCCTGGTCACCTGGCACCTCCTCAAAACGCCGGCTGCCAGCAGGAAGTTCACAGCCAAGTCTCAGATGCCAGGGTCAACCTTCCTTCCAGGGCTTTTCCTTGCAGTTCCTTCCCCCTCTACACACACACACACACACGCACATTGGCATGAGGACAGTGTGGGACAGCATAGAGATCAGGGGGTAGAGCCCTAAAGTCTCTCCCAGGAGGCTTTGCTTGTTAGTCATTCTCCCCTCCTTGTTAGATGCACCCTAAGGGGGTGGCCCTAGGTGTGTTTCTTGTAAACCCGAGTGACACATTTGGGTCTGACTGCCCCATAAAAGCAAGTACCCCATGGGGCAGGGAGGCGTCTGCTCTGGGAAGGAGGAAATGATCCTGCGGATGAAGCGAGTGGGTGGTGCTTTGTGATAAGGACACCCATAAAATGAGTAGGAACACGTTTTACAGGTGCTGGAGTCTGTATCAGGAGGTCACCGGAAAGGCTGGGACAAGGTGTTCCATGAGAGCTGCAAGCAGGAAGGGGGCAGAGCAGATGGGAGGCGCAGGTGAGAACAGCACCACAATGTTAGCTGTCACACACTGCGTCTGCTGGGGGCAGCCAGGCACGGTCTGGGCGCCACTCTGCTGAGCTTGTAGCCTCACAAGCAGTTTATGAGACCTGTGCTCTGCTGCCCCCACTTCACAGACAGGGACATCAAGGCTCAGGCAGCCAACTCTCCTGAAAGTAGCAGAGCTGAGCCTTGAACCCTGGTCTGCTGGGTTCCAGAACCTGAGACCTTCATCACTGCACCTCATGGCTCAGCAAGTACCCATCATTGCACCTTCCACGGTTCACCTGGCGCCGTGCATGGAAAGGGAGATGGGGCTACAGGAGCTGCGGCTCAGGGAGGGGCATGAATGGCATGAAAATGGTGAGTGTGTCGGCTGTGGAGGTGGAGACAGGGACCTACGCATGCAAGGATATATGACACACGGGCGAAGTCACATGTGCGTAGAAAGGTCTGACACCTGAAGGAGGCGAGGGAGCTGTAAATGAGCGAATGTCACATTAGGGTGAGTGTGGCCCAAGCAGTGGCACAGAGCCCACAGTTCTCCCGGGAGGCCCAGTATTGGGGACAGCAGGGCTCCCTAAGTCCAGAGCCTGGAACAGCTCACTTGGCTTGCAGGGAACATCACCATGGGGCCACCATGGCCTCAAAAACAAGAACAGCCCTGGCTTCATCCCTACTGAGCCCCCAAGACAGCTGGGCACACGGCGGGGGGCATGAACAGCTCAGAGGCAGAGCCCCAGGGACAGACCCTACACATGCCAGGCTGAGGTTGCAGTGTTGTTGGTGACAAGCTTGGATCACTGCTAACCCATCTCATGCTGGGGACACAGAGGAAGGGAAGCTTGGGCCCAATCAGGGTCCAGCTGCTGCAGGATACCCCAAGGACCACTGTTGACCTTTCCAACCCAGAAGGTGACCTGTCAGCTATGGCCCCTGTGAGACGGGCCAGCAGGCCCACAGAACATGCACTGAACCCCAGGCACCTTGCTCTCGGCCTGATGTGGAGCTGTGCCATGACCGCCACAGCAACAGTGAGCCTGCAGCTGCCCTTGCTTTCCTCAGAGCCACTGACTGGAGCTGGTGCACCAGCAGCCTGGCATCAGGCTCCAGCGTGACCTTGCTGCTGTGTCTGAGTGTGACCCTGCCAGGCCGTGCCCTGGCCTTGTGCCGGTCAACTGGGTTTTGTTTGGTGGCTTCCACACTGGGCTCCACACACCCAAAAAGACACCAAAAGTAGCCTGGCCTCGGAGGTGCTTATGCACAGAGAAGACTGGATTGATCCAGGCCAAGAGCAGGCTGGGCACATCCGGCCAGGCCCTCCCCTGCCCGCGAGTGCAGGGCCATGCATGGGCCGCTCGACTTAGCGCAAATACCAGCAGACCAGGTGAGAGTAGCGCCTGGCAAATGCATGGTATAATTTAGGGGAAAAAAACCACGTTTTAATGAATGACTGTGTGAGAGCAAAGAGAGCACCCTTAATCCCACCACAACAGCTCTAACTGGAAGGGTTCTGCTCCAGAACCAGCCAGCAGGCTGCTCCTCGCCTGCAAACCGCAGAGAGAAACAAGGCGGGAAAGCTACAAAGAAGCTGATTAAAGAAGAACTCACAAGGGAGCTGGCCACAGGAACGACTATGCGCAGACCCATGGGAAATGGCAAGTGCCACTGAATTCTTGGGGACGCCAGCGGGTGACAGATTGTCTCCAGCTGGATGAGAGAAAACAGAGACAAAAATCAAGTGGGGAGAAGAGGCTGTTGCAGAAGGCTGAAAGGACGCCTCGCCCACCCTTGCCCTGCAGATGCAGCTAAGAGCCAGAGCAGGAAGGGCTGACCAAGCCCCCAGTCCTCCCAGGGAGTTGGGACCAGAACCAGGACATGGTGGCTGTGGGCCCACTCTCTGCACCTCCACCCTAACCTTCAAATATGCAGCTCTGCCAAGGTGTCCCTGCACACGTCACCTGGAGAAAGACCTGGCTCAGACCTCTAGAGCCAGGGGTCGCAGGAAGAACCACAGAGGTGTCGGGAGGAAGCGGACTCTCCACCAGGGCTGGGCTCTGGGGCTGGCAGTAGTCAGGGCCTTGCCGTTGACTGCACCTATTGCCCCAAGTCCTTCATCCTAAGTGGCTGTGATGTGTGCAACACTTCAGAAGCACTATCATGGAGGGGACATGGTCCCTGGCAGCCCCAGCATCAGCCTTGCAAGGTAATGGACAGCTCTGGGATGCTGGTCCAAAGATCTTGACCTCAGCGCCAGGGACTGAGATGCCACTCACGGATCTTTGCCTCTGCCTCAGTCTGCGTGCTGCTCCATCACTGGCCAGTCATGCTGTTTTCCATCGCTGTTAGGTTGTGCCAGGCACAGGCTCACCTTGGTGTGGGGATAAGAAAGGAGGGGACACAGGTAACTCCGTATGATGGAGTCCCTGACCTCAGTCCTCTCACAGTGACCCCAAAGACAACAGAAGTCCCGGTATAGGAGGCATTTGAGGCAGGGTCCATTTAAATTTTACCTGACCAGAGAGACAGAAGAAGGGAGGGAGACGAGGCCAACACCAAGGCCCACGGGCTCTACTCACAGACACAGTGAGGATGGGGAAGAGGCTGGTGTGGGTGGAGGGAGCCAGGCCCCTGCAGGACACTGGGCACAGTGTCTGTCAGCAGCAGGTGCTCCTCCAAATGCAAGGGGTTTGTGTCCCTATTGAAATACCCTGAGCCAACCCAACATCACAGCTCGTCCCAGGCAGCCTTAGAAGCGCTCGGGTCCTCTGCATTGGCCCACAGTTGAGCAGTCACCTCCCACGTGGCCTTTCCTGTCAACTGCATAGAACACCGCCTGAGGACTACTGCACAACATGATGAACGTAGAAGTCACAGCGGTTGCAGGCATGTGGTTGCACACAGAAAGTCAGAGACCACCTCTCAGGACAGACCCCAGGGCAGCTCTTACCCTGAGGTATGCAGATAGCTCCAACTTCAAGGTAGCAGGGCGGAAGGGGACCTAGGACACCCCAGCAAAATCGGCTGGCAGAGGCATACCATTGGCAGGGAATAAGAAGCAGGGCCTGCAGATGGCAAGGCTCGGGCCCTGAGCATGCCGCACCCTGCACCTCAGAACAGACAGGGGTCAAATGGGGGCAGAACCAGAGGCAGATCAGGGACATCATTTTTCCTCTGCTCTTGGGTGATGTGGAAGCCAGCACAGAGGCCCCACGCAGGGCAGTGAGTCAGGCTGCAGGCCAGGTGCCGACCTGCTGAGAGCCCATCTCCAGCAGTGCAGTGGCACTGGCTCGCAGAGAAGGGATAATAGACTCACCCTGGTCCTCTCATCTGCCAATCTCATTGTTGCCTTAGAAGAAAGTCCCTGGGACCACAGATCAGCCAACATGGCAAAGGCAGGAAAACAGAAAATCTCATCCAAGCCCTTTTTTAATGTGCCCTTCTGTGCTGGGCCCAGCGTCAGGGGTGTCCCTTCCTCACCACGCATGGCCCTGTGCTGCAGGTTCAGTGTCCTCTTCCCTGCAGCCCCAGATGTGTGGCAGCACATGGACACTCAGCCCAGATGTCCCGTTGACCCTGCTCACTGTACTGAGTCGTGGGTTTGTGCAGAAGCCAGGAGATCATGTTCCCCAACATCTGCATTCCCCCAGATCTCTCTGGGCCCCTGCAGCAGGCCTGGTGGGGATCCCAAGATGCCCAGGACCTGTCTTCACCCCGCCCCAGGGACCACAAAGGCTCCAGTGGCAGCTTTTGATCTGGGGTACCTCCCCATCATGAGGGCACAGGAGGGGAGAGAAAGCCAGGGGGACCCTGGCATAACTTAGCATAGTCCCAGAGAATGAGCACAGGACAGGGGACATGGGGAACATGGGAGGACAGGTGGACCTCAGCCTGGTGGATTAGCTGTCTCAGCATTCCATCTAACAGGGAAAACAAGCCCCTGTGGATATTCACACTGCCAGCATCCTGAGGGTCAAGCTCCACCTGGCCCTAGGTGACCAGGTGCCTAGAGCCTCCACGAAGGGAGAGGATCCTAGCTCAGTGCCTTTCCCATCCCTTGTCCCCCGTCCCTGTGTAGTAGCATTCAGGTGTGAGCAAGGATGTTCCTGAGAGTAGGATCACCCCCACGGGACCTCGGGTTCAGCCTGTGCAGATGTGGGTCGTGGTGCAGACATCAGGAGTCACATGCATACAGGAAGGGGTGGCTCCCCCAAAGCCCCAGTTGCCCCACCAGCCATGATGAGACCCACTGCCGAGGCCCCCGTGCCAGCTCCACCCTCCGAACAGTCAAGTTCAAACCTTGCTCCTCTTCCGTACACGGTCTCTTTCATGTGGTTTCTGTCTAATCTGAAAACACCTCCCCTCCCCATTGTCTTTGTGTTTGTGAATTGTTTCTTAAGGCACCTTTGGAGAAACCTGTGTCTAGGAAAGAATGTATTTCACCTGTGAGCAGTTCCTGTGTCTACAAAGAATCCTGTTCTTTGGCTCAGGAGCCAGGGGAGGGGTGTGTTTGGGACATGTGCAACACCAGTCTCTGGAAGGCCATTGTCCCCTGCTCGCCTGAGAAGGGGGCAGGAGTGGACAGCAGTCTCCTTCTGGTCCTTCATGTGTCCAGGCTAGAGGACAAGGGACCTGTGACAGGGTTAGCCAGCACTCCATGGGGTCACCTGTCCTGGGTCACATTGGCCCGTGTTTGGAGAAGACACGCAGAGCACCCCAAGGCTGCTGCCTGCCCCAGGCCAGCTGGGCCTCCTTGCCACCTGCCACTGGGTCCCAGAAGGGGGCGCCCTCTGAGCACCCCTTGGAGCTGGGGGGCCTTGACAGTTTAAGCCCCTGGCCCATGCAGTCCTGTGGCCTCCAGACCCAGCCCTTGAGGAGCAAGGCTGTTGTAATACAGACCTTGCAGGGCCCCCCAACCCCCACTTGTGTCCACGTGGGAGTCGGGAGGGACGGGACCCTCATGCTACACACAGTCGTATCCCACGAGCCGGCTTTTCCTGCCTGCCAGGAGCCACGCTGCCTGCCTTAGAACTTCCTCTGTGTAGATCCAAGTGATATTTAAGATTTGACAAGTTACACTTGTGGTTTTCAAAAGAAACCTTTTTTTTCTTTCTTTCTTTTTTTCTTCTTTTTTTTTGTGAAGAACTACCTTTCTTGGCATAAAATAATTGGAAAGTACCTCGGATATCTCAATAAAACACATCAAAAGTAACTTTCTCCAGCTTGTTTTGACACGTCCACTTGTGGTTTCTGTCAACTTCAGCTCAACATCAGGCTTTCTCAGACAGAACAAACCATTAAAATATCCAACAGAGAAAGCAAACAGATATAATTCCTTTTCTGTTTGCCTATTTTCAAATAAAAGGCAATACTGAAAGGAGTGGCCAGCTATGCTCAGAGTGCATTTTTCTGATTCATAGAATGGTCATAATTATTTGCATAGGATTTAAATGTCTAAGGATTTAAATGTCTAAGCATGCGCACACACAGGCTTTGCATTATAAAGCTGAAATGCATTCAGCCAATTTCATAGTTGCAAAGCACAATTGGGTTCTCTGGAGGCTGATAAACGAGAGAAGTGCTGGGGTGGGTTTGTGCTTAGAGTGCCAGAGTGGGTGCAAAGAAAAATCTTCCCCAGGGCAGTGAAGGAGAGCTCCTCATGCTGCCCCTCAGACAATCTGTGTTTAATACCTCATGGAAACCTGCAGACAAACAAACCTCATTGGACCAAGACAGTAGCCAAGAGCCTCATTGGACCAAGACAGAGCCAAGCTCAAAAAGCAGTGTGCTGGGCGCTCCTGCCATCTCTTGCAGAAAGAAAACTTATGCATTGTTTTGAGATCACAAAAAGGAAAATTCTCAACAGCAAAAAATCAAAGCAAGCCCACTGCTAGCTGGAGGTGATGAGCGTGGGATCTATGATGGGGTCTTGTGCCCGGGTGCTTGGCAGTGAGGAGCGGCCCATCCCCAGAGTACCCAGAACAGATCAGGACCACAGATCTCCACTCGTTTCTCAATGTCTAGCAAGGTGGTAGGGTCCCGGCATAGCTGCCCAATGTGCGGTGTGGGGAAAATCCGTGGAACGATGGAACTCCCTGATCCTGTCCTCGGCGCTCAGGGATCTATCAGTGTTTTGTGCAAACTTCAGGGAAGAGGTTGGAGAGGAGACTAGGAAAGGGATTGAGACAGGGTGGCCACCCAAGGATGAGCGGCCGCTGCCAGACAGTGCAGGAAGGAGTGAGATGGGTAGACAGTGATGCCACCATGTGTGTTTGGGGGCCCTGCGGCACCAGCTCAGAGTGCTTCCTCCGTCCCAACAGCCCCACATGTGGAGAAACAGAGGCAGGGACTCCACGCCCATGGCACAGAGGTCTCAGAGTCTGGACTGGACCTGGCCCTCCCAGGCCCACGCATCGGGCTCCTCGATGTGCCGGTGCTCTGTGATCGTTCTCTGCCTGCAGGCGGGTGTCCTCGGGAGAACCTTCGTGCAGTAAAAATAGAATGCAGTTACTCTTTTCTGATTCTCCAAGATGGATTAAACTCAAATCCATCTGAACAAACTCACTTTCAGATGCAAAAGAGGCCACGAGTGTGAGGTTAGAGCAGCCAGTTAGTTGCACTTGGGTGACATGGGATGAGCTAAGTCCCACGGGGTAAGGGACACCCACCCACTTTAGGAGCTAATGGCCCCCAGGGTATCAGCAATGCCAGGACAAGGGAGGACAGGTGCAGGCGGGGCCCTGGTGGAAGATGAACACCCTAGGCCTGGGGTGGTGAACCTATGGCACGAGTGACACAAGATGCTGTTTGTATCATTGGAAGCCATACAGGGTTCGTCATCACTGCTCAGGCCATAGGGACCTCAAAGGGGTGGCCATCCAGGAGGGGGCTCATGGGAATGCAGATCCTCCAAGGCCAGTGGGCCTCATGGAAGGTGCCATGACAGCCAGGAGGAGGCACAGTGGGCCCCAAGTGTGAATGTGGGAGAAGACGGGGGCTGCCCTGGGATGAGGAGTGGGAGTCCTAACGCCCGAGTAGGCTGTGATAGAAAGCATCAGCAAGTGTCCATGTCTCGAGGCAGGGTCTTTATAGAGGTAATTAAGGTAAAATGAGGTCATTAGGGTGACCATCTTCCAATCCAACTGGAGTTCCTACAAGAAGAGGAGATCGGGACGCAGACAGGCACGAACAGACAGCCGCATGAGGACACAGAGAGGACGGTGACCACAAGCACAGGACAGTGGCCTCAAGAGAAGCTGGCCTGTGACACCCAGACCTCAGACTTCTACCCCCGGGGTGTGAGAATCAGCTCACTCTGTTTACGCCCTGACCCCTGGCGAGCTGCAGACCCGGCCACACTGCATACCTTGCTGTCCTTGTTTAGCTGCGTCACCCGTTAGTGAGAAGAGGCCCACACAAGAGCAGCTCCCTTATGCCACACTACAAGCTGGAAGACGGGCTGAGAGCTCCGGGAAAACGGAGGAGGGAGTGACAGCGGCGGTCGCCATGGAAACCAGCTGGAAGGATGAGTTGGGGCTTCCCGGCAGAGACCCCACTGCCTGACATGGGGCAGGACTTGCATTTCAAAGTGTTTTTGTGCATCCGCATGGTGCATCCTTATGTAACAACAAACCCCAGAAGGTGCCAACAAGGGAGTCACCTGCTGAGCTGGCTGCAGAAGGCCCTCAAATAGCCGCGTGAACTCATCTGCTGCAGAGCCTAATTTAAGAACAGCCATTTCAGTGGCGAATGCCTTCTAGCGACAAAATCCTTCCCACATGGAGGTGGTGCTGCAGCTACTCCAGGCCACAGGTCCGGTGGGTCTGCTGTTTCTTCCACAGCTCTGACTGAGGGCAAAGTGGCCTTGTTGTCAACAGCCACACAACTACCCTCACCAGCACACCCAGTCGATCACTGCAGGGTGTAAAGACCAAAGAGGAGTTGCAATTCCCAGCCCCCGCTCCATGTCCAGGCCACTGCAGAGGGCGCCTGCCGAGTTGGGGACAGATCTGCACCTGACTCCCTCCCAGCATTTCATGAGATCCCACCTGGGGCAGCAGGGGCCATGGGACACCCCCCGGAGGGGACAAGAAGGGCCGGCTTGGGGCACAGGTACTGCACAGCCGGGGCTACTGATTGACAATTGTCTCATTTGCCTTCAGACAATCCCAGCCACATTGACTCCAATAGCAGGTTCTAATGCAGCCCTGGAGGACACAAAGCCTGGAGACTTACAGGGTGGCCCAGAGACTGGGTCCACAGGTGATTGAGGCCACAGGGTTGACAGTGCAATGGTGGCCGCAGTACAGAACTGGCCTGTGCCTTGTTCTATACCAGGAACAAAGATCATTTCTCCCAGGCAAGCCCCCTAAGGTTGTGTCCCCTGTGCCCTGCCAAAGCACTGGGGACGGCTCACCTCTGCCCTGCAGCGTAAGGCCTTTGTTCCCTCCCCAGACTCCTATCAGACTGGTATCCACACTGCTCAGCGCCTTGTGTCCTGCTTGTACCCAGTCCTCATAGGACCATCTGTGAGCTCTGCCGGGTACAAGGTCTCTTCTGCCCCCACACCCGAAGACAGCCCAGCACACAGGGCACGTGGCTACTGCCAAATGAATACACGAATGAACAGTTTCACTTTCTCGAACAGTCACTCGATTAGGAGGCTCAGAGGTAGACCTGAGTCCAGAGAGGAGGAGCAGGTCTGCAGTTATCCAGCAAGATGATTTGTCTTTGTTCCTTCCAGTACTTAGCCTGTACTGTGTAAATACATTATTTTAGTTTTGTCCTTTCAATTTGGGCTGTGTGCGGAATAGATGTGTTAGCTTAGAATTTGTCGCCATAACATACAAAGTGCTAGAAAAAAGATGGGGGGATAGCTAAACTGAGGCTAAGAATAGAATCTAATTTATGCAAGTTGATTATTCTTGTAGCAAGAGTGATAATTAGAGATATTTTGAAAAAAAAAAAAGAACCTGAAAGTAAGATAATTGGAAGATTTATTTCTCCTAGGCTACTAGATAGGGAAGAATAAGATCTTTAATTACATTAATAAGAAAATAATTATTGATAGTCACAAATAATATCTCTGCTTGATTCAGAGAAGCACATGACCCGCTAGAACTGTCTAATCAATTTAAAACCCAGAGAGGATTTTTAATAATAAAGACAAGCTCTAAGAGGTAAGCCAATCGTCAGAATATCGGGAATGATGTTCCCTTTATTAAATCTGAAAGGGTGATTCCTAGCGGCTCAGGAAGAAGGACGGAAGCAGAGAGTGAGTGGGGGCCCTGGACAGAGAATGTTTGGGGCTAGGCGCATGAGAGCCTCCAGTCCTTCCTCCATGGGGTCATTGCCAAATGCTTCCTGAGCCCTAAGGACACAGACCACGCTCACATTCCTCACGGTGTTTTTGCTCACTGAATTTCTGCGAGTGACTTCTCCCAGTCAGGTTGAAGCTCCCTGGCCTCTGGGGCCTGCTCTCCTCTCCCACTCCAGGTCTCCTCTGCCCAGTCCTAACCCCTGCACACGAGCCCTCATCTCCTGATTGTCTCTTGTCTACTTCTGTCATCATACCCAGCTACTCCCCCAAGGTCAGCTGCTTCTCAGGGTCAGCTCTTCCGTAAAGACAGCCTCTCATCCATGGTCAACTCCTCCAGGGTCAGATCCTCCTCAGGGGTAGCTCCTTCTCAGGGTCAGCTCCTTCCCCAGGGTCAGCTCCTTCCTCAGGGTCAGCTCCTTCCTCAGGGTCACTTAATACTCCAGGGTCAGCTCCTCTGCAAGATCAGTCCTCCAGGGTCAGTTCCTCTCCCAGTATCAGGTCCTTCTTCAAGGTCATGTTCTCCTCCAGGGTCAGTTTCCCTGCAAGATAAGCTCCTCCTCCAGGGTCAGGTCCTCCCTTAGTATTAGGTCCTCTTTCAGGGTCAGGCTCTTCTCCAGGGTCAGCTCCTCTGCAAGGTTGGCTCCTCCTCTAGGGTGAGGTCCTCCCCCAGTATCAGGTCCTCTTTCAGGGTCAGCTCCTCCCTAGGCCCAGCTTCTCTTCTATGGTGATCCCCCCACCAGAGTCAGTTGCTCCACCAAGAACACACAGCACTTCCCTCAAAGATGTGATCCATGCATGATCTCTGTGCCTGAAGGCTTAGGGCCTGTAGAAGAGTAAAGTTCCTCTCTGGATAAAGACTCCCATAGAGCCACTTTCTGAATGGATCACTCTGTATAGATGCTTTGGCTCCAACCTGGTAGACAAAGCCTCACAATCTGGATCAACCCATGTGGCCACTTCCAGCCCTACTCCTTCACCCCTGCCTTCAAGCACCACCCCACCGACTTCCCTTGCCTGGCAAGACTGCCACAGACAGCACCCAGGGGTGCGTGGAGCATGTGATCGACACGTTTCTAGTAGCTGACAAGTCCTTTCCCTTCCAGAAGACTCAGGGCTGGCCCTCTCCTGTGACTCCACAGCAATCAAACGCCTGGCACGCTGTAAATGCTTGACAGGTGGATGCACTCAGCCACAGAATGAGATGTTAATGAACCTTAAGAGATAAACCATTGGCAAGCAGCTGATGGGCCATCAGATGAACACTTAAAAGCAGAGAGAGGCAGAGAGGTCTGTGACCAGCATCTGCCCCACACCTGCTGGGGGACACAGATTCCTGCTCCTGGCCCTCAAGTGTGCAGGAGTGGGGCATTTGCTGTCAGGGTTACCCACATCTATGGTTGGTCCAACGCTTTGCAAGAGTCAGGATTTGTTAATGATATCAGAATGGACCCTTGGAAATAAGTCAACCCTCAGCTATCACCGTTCCTGAGACTTCTTGGTTATCCAGAAAATCTTCTGTTTTCCAGAGCAAAATGAAATGAAATTTGAAAACTGAGGCTGAGACCCACGCCCTTTCTGCAGTTCCCTGCCCCATCCAGCCCAGCCACTCCTAGGGGCCTCCTCACACCCAGAGGTGCTCACTGGCGTACGGGCTACAGTGATAGCTGATAGCACCAGCCGTGCAGAGATGTGGATGCTGGTTCTCCCTACATGAGGAGGAGTACTTCTCTCCCCCTGACCGTTTGGGGGTTTAGTATGTAAATATAGCCTTGGGCTACAGGATAAATGTTCCCAGCCAAGATGCTGACTGAGAGGGTGACTGTCCCATGGCATGGGCTGAGGCCATCACTTCAGAGGCCAGGTGAACAGGGCAGCAGCCAAAGGCTTCGGCAGGAAGTTCAGACCTGCCTGTGTGTCTGCAGGGCTGAGCTGATCCTTGAAGACTCCTGTGCATCTGCTGACAGTCACCCAAGGCCCCATCGACCTTGGCTGGACCCACAGGTCT
>RJWM01029977.1:0-23890 GCA_004363535.1 Dasyprocta punctata | reverse complement strand
ATTGTCATGCATTCGGGTCTCTAGTGGGACTCTTGCATGATATTGCTGTGGGATTCAGGCCCTCGGCTATCCTGGGTCTTAGTGTTGTGGACAGATCTTCCTGCACCGTCTTGTGTTTAACTTTGGGTGATTATAAAACAGTATTACAAACTCTGTGTCCTGTATCAGTTGTTCTCCCTGTAACCCCTGACTACAACACCATCCATCCGACTACTGGTACATTCTTGTTTGATGTCAATTTGAAATGTTTGCATTCTGTAGCCTTCAGAGACTTGGCAGCATAATAAAAAAGTTGTGTTCCACACAAGGCCACACAATATTTTGTCCAAGATGCTACTATTGGCTTTTTGCCTTGTTTTAACACAGTTTTCCTCCTAAGAACACCTTAAATAGTAACAGCTCCTGGATATAAATGTACTGCCAAATCTTCTGACTCTGCAGAACTTTCAAAAGCAGGTCATGAGGTCTCCTCACTTAGTTCAGAACCATTACTGCTACCTATTGATGTCCCACTAGAAAGAGTGAAACTTTCAGCTTGGCCTCAAGATGGTGCACGAGCCTCCATGCTGCTATCATCTAACAGATGTCTTGGCCCTGCATCTGGGAACGTTGCCTTCTTAAACTCTGCTGTGTTCATTTTATGAATGAAATTATAACTCAAGCTATGGCATTTCCTGTGTCCACGTCGAATCAGATTCCGAGGAGACAGGGGTGTCTGTGGCAGCAAGGCCCCCTCAGCTGCTATACTTTTCCTTCCACTCTGTAGTGATGCTTCTACTTCAGGACCTACTAAATCTTCCCTGGAAGATGCAGAACATGGTGTGCTGGTCCTTGGTTCTATCTTTAATGAGAGCTTGTAATTATCATCTTCCACAAATTTTTGTATTTCTTCTATATAATGAACAGTGTTCAGATATTTTTGGACGTGAGGCAACATGGGAGTATCATATTCACAGGACTGCTGTAAATCAGAAATTATCCGCAGGATGTTTCTCATTAAGTGTGTTCTTTGCTCATTTTCGAGAATGCTGCCAGTTGACCGATATGCTGCATCAATGTATGTTAAATCTGACAAATAGATACCTAAACAGGGAATGCAAGGTGTCATCTTTAGCTATTTATATAGTCTCTGAGCCTTTTGTAGTTATCTTGTTTGCTCATTACATACTCTTAATTTTTCAAAGGTAGTTTTGTCTTTTCGACTTAGTAGCCCCCACATTTTAGTTAACCTGAAAATTGGGGTACTCTGTAAGCCAGAAACCACTGCCATAAGTGCATGAAGATTATTCAGTTCATACAGTTTCTTAAGAGTTTTAATATAGTGGCTCAAAACTTCTGCTCTAATTTTCAATGTTTGAGCATGAAAAATCTTTCTAACAACCCAAAAGCTCACATGGTTAAATCTTCTTGTGAAAGTAACTGCATTTGGGGCAGACCTGTATTTTTTTTTTATTCCACCCACAACTTGAGAGTTCATCTGGTTGAATAGCTTTAAATACTGGGACATCCATTAGTGTTACCTGACCCGCATATTCTTCTGGTATAACCTTAAGAACATCAAACACCACTGCATCAAAACTTTTCTTCAGTTCAGAACCTTTGTCACCTAATGATTCAGAGCTGCTACTTTTCTCAGAAGCAGTAGCTCGGATACTAATATTGCTTGCTGTCCGTTCATTCGGTCCATGCTTCCCTCATCAGTTCCTGACCCTATGTCAGCAGCAAGAGGACTGATTATGTCACATCCAGGGTCACAGATTATTCTTTAGAAGAGCAGGCTGTGAGGTATATCTGAAGATGTAAAGGGGCCCCTGTCCAAGGCGTCCCACGAGGTTCACTAGTCTTCTGCCTTTGTGCTCCTCTTGGCGCTTGTAAGAATTCTATCCCTGTATTTTCACTAATTGTGGTTTCTTCTTAACAACCTCTGAGTTCCTTGATGTTAAAGACCCATGATAAAAAAAAAAAAACACAATAAAACACACCCTACCACCACCAACCAGCGAGAAGACGGCAGAAGTGCCCATAGGCAAGGACATGTGTGGAGCTCCTTGGCATTTTTTCAAATTTTAAATCAATGATTTTGCTTTTGAAGTTTTATCAGGCCCCATTGTAGGTCATCTGGAACATGTCACACTACAAAGAGAAGCTTAGGAGTCTATTTTTCATCCTAGCTTTATGCCCTAACACTGTGCCTCCATGAAGGTCCCTGCATATCGCAGATCTTCCTGCGAAGGACAGGGAAGACCTTCTAATACTTAGCAGTTCTTCCCCCTCTATAAGTGCCCAGGAGTTACCTTTTACTGCTAGAATTAGAGCACAAAGCTTTTTGTTCTAACAGATTCAAATCTTTTATTTCAAGTGACAAAAATCAAAGGCTGTCACAGTGATGATGAGCCTGAGCATATATAGCTCGGCTGGCAGGACTGCACCTGGAATTTCTTTCCCATTGCAAGTTTCATGGCCAGGAAGCAGCCTGTGGGGTTTGTGTGCTGGGGTCTGTGCCTGCTGCACACTGTGCGCCTGTAGCACAGAAGTAAGTAGCAGCATCTGCGGCCCGGGCAGCTGTGATGAACAGGGAGCTGTTTTTGGTGACAGTGTCAAGGGTGGCTCTTAGTCTTCCACTGAGTTTCTCTCTCTCATTTGATCGCATTAAAATTAGCAGGATAGGGCCTCTGCATGTGTCCTGCCGATACCACTGCAGGCTGGTTAGAGTAGTTTTGTAACTGCAGCTCACAGCGACATTTTCACCTTCCTGGATGCTCAGAGCCTGAAGAATCTCCTCTCCTTGTTGGCTGTTTACTCCTAGACAGAAACACAGGCCACAGGGGGGGTCAGTTGCTACATTTCCAGATACATTTCCAAATTTGCAGGATTTCACCTTTCAGTCACTTGGGCTCTAAAATTTGGTGTCCCTGTTGCCCTCACAATAACCCTGACTTACTGGACAGTTGAAACCACAGGATCACCAAAGACACTCCCAGGGTTCTCTCCATTCTTTTTGGCTGGACTCTCAGAAGATTCTGCCCTGGGGCTTGAAATGGAGTCACCATCTTTAGTCAGGAGAGTTAGTTTCCACGGTATATATCCTTCCTTTCTCAGAGTCTTCTTATTTTCTTACCTTGACAGTTTGCTTTGAGCAAGCACGCACCAACACAGACAGACAGACAGACAGACAGACAGACACACACACACACACACACACACACACACACACACACCTGATTTAACCGGAGTCTGAGGAGTGGGCAGCACCGCCCTCTAGTGATGGCAGCATCATTCTACCAATAGACCGTGCTCTAGATAGGAGAGTGTGTAGAGCTGACTTAGAAGGGATTAAAAAGCTATTCTGTTCTTTATGGAACTTTGGTTTTGGCTTAGAGCACAGCAGGATATAATTTAATTCAAGAAGAATTCAATAAAGAAAGAATGCTGAGTCAGAGTTTTAACAGGTGAGCAACAAAAGTGAATTCTGATTGTGTTAGTCAGAAAAAACATAAATTAGTGACTAGAAAATTTGCCTCAAAATCCCCTGTAAAGGTCAGGAAATGACTCAAGTCTTTTAAGATAGAAATAGCACAGAAAATCACTCTGGGGAGCCTCTCTTCTTCATGGCTACTGGCTTCTCTTCTGAGCTCAGATGGTGGACAATGTCATTGTCTCTGCTGCCATTTCACCTCCAGTGTAATGAAATCACAGCCATTCCCTCAACATGTAAAAGGACAGGGATTTTTTTGCTCCCATCATGTAAACCAAATCACTAATAAAAAAATTAAAGTCATAAGTATAATATATGAAGATCTTAAACTTTTTTTTTTTTGGCACCGGGGATTGAACTCACAGCCTTGTGCCTGCCAGGGAAGGCGCTTAAGGCACTGAGCCAACCTCCCGGCCCTGATTTTTTTTTTTTTTTTTGAGGCAGGGTCGCACTATGTAGCTCAGGTCGGCCTTAAACTCACGTTGTAGCCCAAGCCGGCCTCGAACCCACAACGCTCCGCCTACCTCAGCCTCCCGAGTGCTGGGATTAAAGGCGTGCACCACCACGCCCGGCTAACATATTGTTTTTGTATAATTATTTTATAGTAGATAAAAATGGCTCCTGGTCTTGGATACCACTATGAGATTCAACGTAATTGTATTGTGAACTTTGACAATGGAGATTTATTTTTCTATTAACTTTGCTGATGTGTTTTTAAAAAATGACAGAAGAAGTTTGTTTAATGGGCAATTTTATCTTATGTCTTGAATTAGTATGACTTCTTACACTGCTATCCTTAAGAGATTTTCAGTATTGTCATATATTGTAGTTTAAATCTGTTTTGGGGACAATTGCCTCAAATTTTTAACATGGAAAGCACTGGAAAAATTGTTTCAAAAAAGATTGTGACAAAGTGGCCTTTAATTTTCAACATTTCCTTAAGAATTAGTCTGTTTGTTCACTGACTATGTGTAGTGCTTAAAGAATTAGAAATCTAGATCTTTTGTGTACCTATTTGTCATTATCACGTGGTAGAACATACTGATATGCTAGCAGTGAAGCTTCATTCTAGGTTAAGAGTCTAGTGTGCACTGATTGAGAATCTGTAACTCTTTTGTAAATGGAAAGAGGCCCAAGAGATTGAAGGGGCACATAAAAAGAATTAAGATGTGTCATGTGCATGTACCAACTCCCCACAATGAATGTAACATTGCAAACTGCAAGTGTATTCTAATAAAAATAAAAATTCAGAAACAAAAAGGAAAAAGAAAAAAACAGGATCAAAAAACATAAAAAGAAGAAAAATCAAGGTGGCACAGCTCTCAGATGTTACAAGGGCTTCAGTATCCACTTGCAATAGTTAACTGTTGTGTCAACTTGAATAAGAAATGCCCAACCAATTGGATTAACATAATTCTGGGTGTGACTGTATGTGTTTACTGAAGATCAAAGACTTGCCTTGGGTGAGATAGGGTTGTAGCCTAAATGGAATAAAAAGGGGAACGAAGAAGAAAGTCTCTTCAGTTTCGTCAGAGGCACTCCAGTCTTCACCCCTACCTTGAGGTCCATCTCCAGGTTTCCAATGCAGGCCCCTCAGTCTCTGGGCTTAGACTCTTGAGCCTTTCAGCTCACACTTTTCAGCCTTCCAAAGCGGACCCTCCAGCCCCCAATGGGACTCTGCAGTGAACTCCGGGTCTTCCAACTTGGACTGGATCATCCGAGTCTCCAGCACACAGACAGCCTTTTTGTATTGCTCCACACCTGACCATGCAGGTGGCCATTAATATCCTACCTTGTAAAATATAATGCTGTATGTATATATATACATTTATGATATTTATGGTTTATATATAGGGTTTATATATACACATATACAGTATATATGTAAGCCATATATATGGTGTTTGTATGTATATATATATATATATATATATATATATATATATGGTATATTTACAGATTCTGCCAAAGAATGTATACACAGTGTAGCAGTTCACTGTACTAATAAATGTTTGGAAGCTAATGTCCACCGCTTGGAGCAGTTCTTGTAATTGTAGAGGCCAAAGCTAACTTGTATTAATCTCGTGATGTCTTGAGAAATTTAGGATTAAAATATTTACATTTTCTTTTTCTGATTTATGTATTTTTGGCAGACTCTCTCTGTGAGTGTGTGTGTGTGTATACTATTATATCAAATCCATCACTCTAGTGATCTCTGACCAATACACCACTGATTGATCAACATCTGAGGTGATAGAGATGATTTTTTAGTCCAAGTGCCCTTGCCTTTGTCACTGGAAGTCCTGACACTTCCTGATATGCTTTCTCAGGAGTGCCAGAATGAGTGGGAACTTGAGAAATTCACGTTCCCTGCACCTGGACCGAGTGCTTCTGACCTGGCGGGACACCGACACTGAAGCAGCTCCTAAGGAGACAGACACACCGGGGGGCTAACTCCACCCTCCTCTGCTTGCTGTTACAGAGAGAGGCGCCTCGTACAAGAGGATCCAGGTTGAGCCTGAAGTCCCAGAAAAGCTGAGTCTGAGCGCGTTTGTGCTCCGCTTCCCCTTCAGGCCCAGGCAGTGACACTCAGAGAGCAGGTGCTGAGCTGTGTCGCTCCAGTGGGCCGCGGACTTCTTCAGGCAGGTGGGCTGCAGGACGAGAAGCAGGTGGGAGGGAATTCAGGTCCTGGAGCCCCTGGGACTAGGAGTGGAGAGGCTGGTTGCGCAGATCCTTGCTTTGACAGATTTCAAAGGCAGCTAGAAAGGGGGCGCCCCTTAAGGAGTCTGGATGCTCACTGACCTCACAGGTCCACATCTACGGACAGCAGGGAGGATGATCAGCCTGAGGCTGTCACCCAGGGAAGCTAGAGGAGCCTCACACGAGGTCGCTGTGGGCAGCAGCGCCCTCTGGAGGGTAGAGAAGGGACGAAGGTGCTAGAGGGCCCAGTGTTCCTTCTCATTTGATTTTTAATGTTTTTAATTTTTTATTTTGTCTTTTGGAGAACTGGGTCTCACTATGCAGTTCAGGCTGCCTTGAACTCACTTTATATCCCAGACTGGTCTCGAACTCTCCCTTCTCATTTGAAACGTGGTGTTGAAACTTCGATAAAAAGTGTGTCTTTCTTGCAGAATCTGTGACGATGTCACCTTTTGTAGTACAGTCTATTAGTCTGGAAATGCATAAAAAATGAGAATAAAAATAGAAGATTACAGTAATGTACTTCCCAGACAAATTAGTAATAGAATACAGTATTCTGGTCACTGGAATATCTCTAAGATACTCCACATTAGTTTGTCAAACCGTCATTGGCCACAGGGTAAGACTGAGATATCTAAAGACAAGTCTATGATCCTGAAGTGATCAACAGACTGGGGAGAGATTCTGTGTTTGTTACTGGAGAAAAACCGATAAATTAAACCAGAAATTCATACTTAAATTTGGATCATCTATCATTAATCAATCAATCAGTACAAGCTAATAAAGGCTACAGTTTTATTTGTCAAACAGAAAGAGTGAAGATGCCTTGATTTCTGGTCAATAAACTGATATTTTCTAATACTATCTAAAAAATCACTTAATTCCTACATGTTTAAAAAAGAAAGTGAGGCGAGTCCTGTTCCAACTGTCAGTCACCAGGACAGACTGACATACAATGCAAAAGTGTGCAGACCACACAAGGAAACAACCATTGATAGAAGCCTATCTATGAAGAGACTTAAAGGTCAAATGGTAGGGGAAATATGATGTAAATAACTGATTCTGGAAATAACAAAAGAGAGAAACAAAAGCAAGTCTATATGAATTTAGTAAACTACTAACAGAATGCAACCAGAAAATGAGAAATGAAGGGAACTTGTAGCAAGAACTGAAGGTGTTGGAGGGGTTGACAGTGACTCTTGATAGCTAGGCAAACAGCAGTTCCCCACGGGTGGGAGTTGAGGCCAAACAAGACAAGCAGTGTGCTCTATGCTCAGATAATGAAATGAAAGTCTTCCCCACCCAACTTATATTGACATATGCACCATGCATACTTCACAGTAAAATACTCTAAATCTCAATTACTGGGGTGGAAATGAAAGGAAAAATTTTTCACAGATTCAGAAATTGCTCTTACACTGAAAAGGAAGAGCATGTGGAAAAGGGCTCATAAGAAAGTGACTTGCACCAAAACATTGCATTTGAGACTTAAAACATTCCATACTTCCAGGGATGGTGGCACACGTCTGTAATACCAGCACTTGGGAGCCTGAGACAGGAGGATCACTGCAAGTCTGAGGTCAGCCTGGGCTACATAGTGAGACTCTGTCTCAAAACAAAAATGAAAAAAATAAATAAATAAAAGCATGCTGTATTGTGGGAAAGGATACTGATTGATTCTGTGTCCTGAAATCTGATGTATTCTCCTCATGTTTTAGTTGTTTTTTAAAACTAAAATGTATAACCTTACAAGTTATTTAAAAAGAGTATTAAAATAATGTATAAACTTTCAG
This sequence comes from Dasyprocta punctata, assembly GCA_004363535.1. Lineage (NCBI taxonomy): Eukaryota > Metazoa > Chordata > Mammalia > Rodentia > Dasyproctidae > Dasyprocta > Dasyprocta punctata. The sequence continues at coordinate 15,922 of RJWM01029977.1, read as the reverse complement.
TTAAAATTAAAACTAAAATAATACCTATAATTGATGAGATATTGATGAATCAGCACCATCACCTGCTACTGTTGAAATCTGTTTGTTGAAAAAAATAGTCATGGAAAGTAAGCATTGGTATCATGTCTTTTCTCTATCTCAGGAACTATATGTCCAATAAAACTACACTTGTATAGTGCTCAGAAAAACATTATTTAAAATATTGGGTAAACAGAACCAAGATCAAAATGTGATCAGTTAAAAAAGCTATGTAAAGTAAAAGGTGTGCATTTTAAATTACACCATCGATAGGCTGACTGCTTTGGAAATATATAAATAAAAATAAAATGGAGATAGACAGGCATGTTAATAAATACTAGATAAATAATGAACCCCTGTAATAGCAAAATATATCTGTATGTATACCCCAAACTTTTTAGATGGTAATAACTCATTTGTAGGCTATGAAATTATAGGACTTTCATCTGACTGGTTACATCTTGTAATATATCCAAATAACACATTTAATTAAGGAATAAATTCAGTTTAATTAACAATGTGACAACTGCTTCCCTTAGATTCTAAATCAGTTTGTGTTTTTTGTGAAAAAAACAACAGTTGTCATGGGGTCATCATGCCTGAGTCCTACTCCTTACTTGTGTTTGTGTAATACTGTACCATGATTCTGTGTCCTAATTATTTCATCAATAAAGTGACAGGGATAGTCTGGATCAATCTTTCTTAAAGAGTGATTAATAAAGGAGGTTACATCAAAATAGTCAAAGAAGAGCTTTATAACTGTAATAAACACAATTAAATTTTAAACAGTATTAGAAAATAATATAACCAGCATATTTTTGCAAATAGTATCAATTAAAACTAGGGTATTTTGTGCAGTTGTTTTTAAAGTTTATTTAATATTAAATTAGGTTAGTAATCATATAAGTAGTATACAGATAAAGAAATACTGCAGTGTGAAGATTATAAGCAAAAGGGTTAGGCACGGCAGGCGAGGCGCCAGCTTCTTGAAACTTCTTTCCTGGAACCAAAGCAGGAGCCACAGAGCATCTGTTCTCTTAGAGAAAGAGCTGAGCAGTGGGATGATCTGTGACAAATAGTCCCAGTTCTAGCACAATCTGCACTAAAGAATGAAAGAATTTCATTATAAATTAATTGTATTATTGTTATATATTTCCATATAAATTAATTCCATATAAGTTCAGAGTCATCACGTATGGGACATGGTATATCATTCTTCACTATTTGGAGACAGAGAGTATCAAGAAAATCTGAAGGTGTAGAGAGAAGGTAGAAAGATGTAGAAAACCGTTATGGCTTTGAGGAACAGATGCAGACCTTCTTGAGAGTACTGGATACAGCAGAATAAGGAAGAGTACTGTGTGGTTTTGTAGGAGAAATTCAGACTCAGGGAAGCTTTTTTCAAGAGGGTCACTTGGTCTTCTGTCTGGGTCACTGACTTTCCACTGCTTCCACCTGAAATGAAACTGTAGTTCATTAGAGTTTAGCTCAGTCATGATATGGGTTCCTACTCAGAGAAAGTTAAAGATAAAAATTGTATCAATGTGGAAGGAAAAACTAAGGTTTAAATACCAATTTACTTACCAAGAATTAAGAATATTACAATTGTTGGTCCTGAGGAATGGTACATCTTCAGAATATCTAGAATCTGTAAAGTTTGACTTGTTCATGTAAAGAAAGTTTAACTTCAGAGTGAAAAAACTAAATATAAGCTCAAAAGTAAATCAGAAATGTGCCTGTGTTAAAAATATGCACACACACACACCCCCCTTGGAGGAGACACCAAACTACATCTCCTCTCAAAGTCAGTGCTGTATCTCTACCTTTGACCTTTTTTCTGAGATAACTGTTAGCCTTCAAAAGGGCATTAGCAATATGAAATAGTACTTGGTATTTTTCATGAAAGTATTTTTATGTTGAAAACTTTTATTTGTAAACTCCATAGCATGGCAACACTAAGAAGTTGCTTTCCTTATTTATCCATTTTGGCTGCTCTCTGATACCCCAAAAAATCATATTATCAGGATAAAATCAGAGGGTTAGGATAAAATCAGAGGAATATTAACACATTCTTAGTCATTAGGGAACAACTTTAGATTGAACATACAGATTCTTTTCATTGTGCTATTCCTACACATAGAAAAATGTCAGAAATCTAGATGGCACTTAACATATTTCTTAAATGCATAAGTGAATGAACAATAAATGGTATTTGGTTGAGTAAATGCCACAATTTAACCTATATTGCCTCATCTTTAAGACATAAATTACAAAAGACAAAAATTTACTAAAACATTTTAAAAGAAAAAGAAAATTTATATAAAAATTATATGTATAATGATGATAAATTGAGTAACAAATGAGGCTGTAACATTGATAGAGCGCTTGTCTAGGGTGGACAGAGTCCTGGTTTCAATCCCCAGCCATGCCAAAATAAGGGAAAAGGTTACAAAACCCACATATTAGTACTGAAGAAATTCAGCAAATAAATGTATTAAATCCCTATAAAGCTATCTGGCCTGAGTTTCTTCTGCCTAGATTGTTAATATGTCTAGATAATGTGATTGACCTACGTGCATTAAGCAAACTCTTTGTTGTGTGCGGTTGTAAATCTATCGCTCTCATGCTGAACTTCTCATGAAAATTTTGCCTCAAGTGGGCTCTCTGTTCTCTTTGCCAACATTACTGATCAACAGAATAAAATAAAATTACTCTCATCACAGAACAGTATATTGACCGCATTTTCTTCAAGATACTAAAGAGTGAACTCAATCTTCGTTTCCAGGATTGATAGAGATATTACCACAGATGGGAAAATCGTCTCATAGTGAGGGTGAAACTTCTTTGCATATAAGCGTTAGCTTCCCATTATGTGGAAGAGATTGAAGATCTCCTTAAGAATAACCACTAAAAATAGATCTACCATATCACCCAGCTCTTCTACCTTTAAATGTATATCAAAAAATAAATTAAATAAATACAGCAAAAGGATACCTGCACTCCAATGTTTATTAAAGCATTGTTCATAATAGCTAAGGTATGGAATCAATCTAGGTACCCACTGATAGATGAATGGAAAGAAAGTAGTATATTTTCATACACAGGAAAATTACTCAGCCAGCAGTACAAAAAAAAGAAAGAAATTCTGCCATTTACAACAAAACATATCAAATGAAGTAGAGTATGTTCAATAAAATAAGCCAGAGACAGAAAAATCAACATTGCACCTACTGTTTCATATGTGATAACGTCAGAAATGCAATCTGAATGTAAAACACTGTATGTTATATAGTATAAAATAATCCATAAAAATATACTAATAGGTTATAATATAATATTAATAATAGAACATAATAATTACTAGAAGCTGGCAAAGTGAGAGAAAGGAGAGACAAAGGAAGTTAGAATAACAAATATCGACACAGAGAGGGAAAGAGAAAGTTATAGTGTTCCACAGCATGGTGGGATAATTATTATTCACTAGGGAATATTTTGTGATGCTTGAGAAAAGAGGAGCTTGAAACCTTCAACCACAAAGAAATGACAAGAAGAAAAACGATAATTATACTAACTGGGTCAGTACACACACACACACAAACACACATGCCTTGAAATGTCTTATGTCTCATTAATGCATACTATTATCATATGCTAAACAAAAGTTTAAAAACAATAAAGCATGAACACCTTGGTGAATTTTAAATGAATGTACTCAGATCATAGTACGTAATATTATAAGAAATAACTCCAGACTCTTCAGGATGCCTTTACATGTCAACCATTCACAAAAAGTAACCAATATTTTGAATTGTGTTCCTCTAAAGTGTTTTGTGTGTCTTCAGTCTAACAATGGGTGATCTTTCAATATCTATGATTTTGTGTCTGACTTCTTTTACTAAAAAATATGTAATCGAGATTCATACAGATTGCTGAATGTAGCAGTAGTTTGATAATTTTCCTCATTGTATGGAGTTGCATTATATGAATTTGTTATAATTTGTCTGTTCTTCTCTGGCAAATATTTAGGTTCTGCTCAATACTTATCTATTACAAAGAAAAATTGTAATGGAAAAATTATTGCCTATGTCTTTTTGTTCCATATACAACCAACATCGTTGTGTCACAGAAAATGTGTACTTTAGCACAAAGAATGGCAGTCTTCTGTACTTTACATTCTCATCTGTACTATATAAGAACTCTAGTTGCTTCACATCCACCCCAGTTAGACTTACTCCATCATTTCTAGGATTCTAAAAGGCACAATGCAATCTTAGTCACCTTTGCAAACATTGTGGGCATTATTTTCTGAGTTTTTTCACATATCTCCTTGCAAAATTTCATGACCCAGCTAAAGTTACTGCATACTGAGCTAGGAGGAGCGTTGTGAGTTCAAGGCAGGCCTGAGCTTCACAGTGTGACCCTGCCTTAAAAAAAAACAGGGCTGGAAGTTTGGCTCAGTGACTTAAGTGCCTGTCTGACAGGCGCGAAGTTGTGGGTTCAATCCCCGGTGCCACAAAAAAATGAAAAATACAAAAATAAAAAATAAAGTTATTACGTACCTCTGAAGCTCACAGGACCTTCCCTGATAGTCCTGAAATGAATTCGGGGGTCTCTTCTGAAATCCAAACTGTGTGCTCAGTTTGCTGTGACTCTTATTTCTCTCTTTCTGAACATAGGAAAAACAGCATCACTGATGCAACAGCAAGTGGCAACACTGAAACAAAACCCAGGATTTGGAGGCAGATTTATTTAACATCAAGCAGGCACTAACAGGGAATTAATTGCCCCTCAAAATGTCAGCCCTGAAGGCCCAGGGAGGGAGGTTTGTATGGGGTTGTGGGGGATATCGAGGTAGAGTACTTGGCTGTCTTTGATTGGTTTTTACAGTATGTGTCACAGTAAGCAACATTTTCTAAGAAACAGAAGCATCTGTAACTGCAACAGGAACTGTCACCTGGGCAACTGAGGTATATACTGGCGAGGGGTTGCATTTTCAACTACATGTTATTCACTGGACTTGGCAATCATTACAAAAGGCAGTTCTGGCTCTATGCTCTTTAAAGAGATTTGCATTTTAAAGGGATCAAGTTTCATTCTATATAATGAAATGAATAATAACCATGAATAGACTATCCTAAACCACAGAGCAAGAGCTTAATCTAAACCAAAAACTTGCCTTATTTCAATCATCAGGAATATACTTGAATCTAAAATCAAGAACCCAGACTTCTATGTACAGTGCTTACCTATGATTTATGTGAAGAGTCATGTGGATGTTTTCCTCACTGCCTTTCCTGCTGGGCATCATCCTTATTGTTTAATAGGAATGTGGAAAAACTCCAAATAGGACCTTTTTCCAGAAAGACTTTCTTCCCCATTGGTTTCTGAGCAGCTGCAAAGGAAGGCTAAAAGAGCAAGAGTAATAAATGAAGACCCAGAAGTTGAAGAAGGAGTTTCTATAATTTCACATGTATGGATAGCAAAATCCATCAGAACTGGGGAAATGGATGTGGAAGAAGTGGGCCTGAATCCTTGCTATCTCATTCATCCTTAAGATATTTGCTTGAAGAATAAGAGATTCTAATTATTTATGGTACTTTTTTCTATACTAGGGACTGAACCTAGATATACACACACACGAGGTATGTGCTCTACCACTGAGCTACCTGCAGAGCCATGGTACTTAACATGGTATCACCTGCTTCATATGCACAAGGATATCTTAGATCATGTGTCTCTTTCATTGCATTCAGAATCTTTCCCCCTGAATTTATAATCTTTCCTAGAAAGTCACCTCAGACAGAGCGCAGAACTGCCTCTGATCCCTAATCCCATTCTCTTTGCCATAGAAGGAACAGAATTTTGCATATTTCATAGTGCTTAAGAGCTAATCCAGAACACCTTGCAAAGGGAGGTTCATTGACCTTGATTCAGCAAGTGTGGTTCCTCCTGCAAGGAGACTTTGCCACAATTTCAAGCATAAACACTAGGAAGCTGGTTCCATACCAGAAAATACTGTGAGGGCACCAGGTAAAAGCCCTTCTGTGGTTCTTGGATACACGGAATGTGTCAGATCCTGAATCTTGTGGAAGCAAACTAGATTTGAACACAGGTTTACAAGGTGGTGATATTTGACTATTGACATAGAGAAAGTACAAAGCTGAGCCACACGGGTATTTGGAGGAGGTGTTTGGAATACCGTACATGCATTACAGGCAGAGAGGGCAAAAAGGCAAGGGGCAACAGTGCTGATATGGAAACCTACTCAGATTGTTTTGGGAATATCTTCCTATTGTTACAGACAGCTGAGTTAGACAGAAACAGTACAGGCAGTCAGGCAGGGCTGGGCCTCAAAGGAGCCAGTACACAGGGTTAGATTCCTTGCAACCTTGGGGGAAACAGACACCTCCTGCTGTGGGCCAGATCTCAAGGCAAAAGGCAAAACAAATGCAAGCACACCCTAAGTACAAATATCAGGGATTGATATTCTAAATAGGTATGGATCACCCTGAGGAAGCCAAGAGTCACCACCCCAAACCCTTACAGAAAGAGTCACTGCTCTTCAAGCATGCCCACTTGTTACATGACTCACTTCCCCATTTGTCCCTGATTTGGTCAATTTTACCTGAGCAATTAATCTTACTGGTTGACCACAGTTCTGTCCCACCTTATGGCCACCTTGCAAGTTCCCGTCTTGGACTCCTCTCACCACGTGGTTTTGCTCTATAAAAGTCCCTAGAAAAGACAAGAGTCTTTGGCAACCCACTGGGCACCCATTCTGTTTCTCTCTCAGACAGAAGTTTTCTTTCTCTCAATAAATATATTCTGCTCTTGACCTCCATTGTTCCTAAAATTCATTCTTTGATTTAAGAGATCACAAACTCTTACTGGACATCTAGTAGGTTGGAAGTTTCATTCCCCTGTATCACTATAGCCCATAGCCCCAGGAGAAAAGACTCAGTATAAGGCATCAGCACTGCTAACTGATTGATGATTGCTGATCCTTGAGCAATTTGTACCTAAGTTTGGCATCTTGATTTACAATTCCCTTTGTAATCTAGTTGAATTCTGTGTATCACCATCCCTGAGACAGTATCTGTGCACTCTGGGGCCCGTGCTTCCCTACGGTGAAAACCCTGCTCCTTCAGAGCCTCTCAGATACTGCACCCTGGAAGACAGTACCATAAATCATAGCTGTTCTTCAGATTAGAGAAAATTATGTCCCATATTCTAAACTTTAAAAATGGGAATGATAAAACCTATATAATAGAATTTTAATGCTTAAATTTAGATATTGATTGTGAAATGTAGAGTAAGCTCAATATATACCAAGGTTTCTGTTTTGTTTTGTTTTGGTTTGTTTTGTTTTGTTTTTTTGTTTGTTTGTTTGTTTGTTTGTTTGTTTTGTAAAACCTGCCATTGCTTCAATGTCCAGATCTGTGGTTCATTAATTAATGCTTTTTTTCTTTCCATTGATTATTACACTCAAGGTGCTGAAAGAACACACATGAAGATTCTAATGGAGGTTTATTATCATTTTCTTAATGAGAAATGATATTAAGTGTTGTTTTGTATGCATATTTGCTATTTAGTATCATATTTTGGAAGTGCCTTTTTCAATTTTGTTATTGATTATTTTTTCTCTTGTTGATTTTACAATTCATTTGTGTATTTTGCATGCGAGTCCTTTTCCAGAAATCTGCATTGAAAAGCCAGAGGTCCTGGTATATGCCTTAATCCCTGCAACTTGAAAAACTTGGACCCAGGAATTCAAGGCCAGCCTGGGCAACACAGTGAAATCTTTTCTCTTAAAATGTTGTTGGAAATCAGTACACATTACAAACAGACTGTGAAAGGACTAGGCACCTTCTTAAGATTTTTTTGTTGGTTGGCTGGGTTTGAAACAGGCTTTCACTACATTTCCTAAACTGCCGTCAAATTTGCAACTTTATGGTCTCAACCTCCCAAGCAGATGTGACTATAGACATCTGCCACCATGCCTGGTTTAAAGTGATTCTTTAGCAAAGATAGTTTGAAATATATTTATGTTCATAAACAGAGAGCATGAGAGCTTTATCCATTTTTGTATCAAGTACTTTTAAAATGCATTTCTTCTTGGCTGCTATTGCTTTCAAAGAGAAAGCAGGCATTTTTCTTAATGTTTCTCAGAACAGAGTGTGTGAAATTTCTCTGTTATTGATACGGTTTCTCTGTTGTTGCTGTTTCATTTAAATAAGCACATCAAATGTGGATGCGCTTTAAGTTGCCTGTGTATAACTCCCAGCCAAAACAGAGTGATGGCCTTAGAGAGTTCGTTGTCCAACTTTATGGCATACTACATAGCACTAATGGTAGAGTTTGTTTCACAAAAAGCCACGTGAACCAGCGAGTGAAGGTGTTTGCTGTTGTTATGCAGTGAGTCATAAAAGCCAACTGCAATAACATGGTTGTTTATCGAGGCAAGAGCTATAATAGTTACAGAATGTATTTTCATTTTCAAACAAATATATGCATTTCTATATTGACCATACTTTGTTCTCTTCTGAGTAGCATAAAATGTGACAGTGAGAGTTAATCTTCTATTGCGTTACATCTTAGTTCCAAAGCTACAGTGAATTAGCGAAAGAGATTGTGCGACTCCCTTAGAAGAGACAGGGCCATCACCCACAGATGGTACATGGATTTGTATCCTCTATGGAGGACAGGGTAGGCACAGTTTTGGTTGATAAGGGATAGTTGCATTTCATTAGTAGGAAGTATGATTGTTCTGTTGTCTTTATATAAACTTTGAATATCATTAAAGGAAGTACATATGGATAGTAAGCTGACAAGTGTGTACTGCAGTACCTTTGAACTATCTCAATTTAACCCTCTGGAAATATATGTCCTAGAATTTGTTTGCCTGTGTTTTTCTGGTTTCATGACAGAAATGCCTCAAGTTTATCCTTCTTTATGGTACAGTAGTACTCCATGGTGTATAAATACCACATTTTCTTTATCCATTCATCCATGGTGTATAAATACCACATTTTCTTTATCCAAGACATGAAAGGACAGTGTGATACAGCAGCTACTTCTTATAAGCTCTGTAGTTTTAGGGCTCCATGCCCTTGGGCAGCTCCCACATGTTGTCATATATCTGCCAGCTCATTTTCCAGTTAACACATCTCTTCTACCTCCCACTGCAACTTCTCCTTCACTTTCTCTTTGTCTTGGCTCAAGTATGTATGTCCCATGATGGCAAATGTCTTTGCTTCTCTTGAAGGTCATCCAACAAGTCAGATGAAGGAGATGTGGGAGAGAGAAGTTTTAATTTTCCCTCGTAGGTTTCAATTGTCTTAATAGGTCCCACAATAGTCGCACAAGTCACAGTTTCTGTGTGTGATTACCCTCATCCAAATTACATTCCTAAATGTGGGTCTAGCTGCCATTAGATCAGTTCAGTTCAGTATCAGATGTGAGGACAAAAATGTCACAAAGGCTGCCTCATCAGCTCCAAATTGCAGAAGGCCTATTCTATATAATTCATGACTTATTTAAATCATTCTAGTGGTACAGCATCTCAGATTGTACCCAACCGATCTAAAACCTAAGAGAAAGAGACTAAGGAAATGTTTAGCATTACTATTCTGGATGACCAGATCCAGATTTATGCTGTGAGCCTCTGGAAGTGAAACTGACACATAAAATAATTATAAGTGAAGTATTCCAAATTTAGACATCTTTACTCAAGTTCTGTTTGATCCATTTTTCACTCAAACATTCAAGAAGAATACATTAGAAGAAAGTTTTTCCTGACACTAGTTTCCAAAGGAGTCAAAAACAGCTTTTACTTAGAATTTAATCTTCTGATCCAGACCACAGATGGAGCAACCACCATGCTTCCTTCTCATCTGGGATCTGTAGGTGTAAGTCTTTGCTGGGCTCCTGCAGCAAGGCCTGTCTCTTAGGGAGCTCCTCAGTTTTTGTTCAGCTTTTCCTGTCCGTTGAAGCACTGTGTATTCCCTAAAAGCACAGAAATATGTTGCAAGCTCTTCCATTTTCAAGGGTGAAATGGTGAGGCTGATCATCTTACCTGTTTTCTGAAAATTGACAGAATAGCGCACAGCATTTGCATTATTCCCGGAGTAACTCTGATGAATAAGCGGAACCATCTCTCCACTGAGACATTGCTTGTACCAATATAAATCATAAACAGCTACACTGGTCTCATAGGAACAGTCCAGAACAACTTCTTTCCCCTCTGGCCTCAATAGAGCAGTCGGACCTTGAGTCACTTTCTGAGCCACAATGTGTCCTGTAGGAACAATAAGAAAGCACAGTTGATACTCTGACATAATAATAAATATTGGGAAGATTTTAGGCTGATTTAGGAGCCAACAACACACCAAACAGGAGTGACAGTTTGCTTGCTTTTTTCCTCATCCCCATTTCCTCATCTAGCCCAAGTGAAGCATCTCAGGCCTCTATGCAATCTTTTCATCATTAATATTCTTGACCATATTTGGACCATCTGTACCAGAGTAGACGACAGCTACAAACACCCACAGCAGACTGGAGAGCATGATGTGGCCTGTATTTCTCTGTTCAGGGTGTTTTCCCCTCCCTGGATGTCCGGGTTCAGAGACTCTGATTCCCTCCCAGTTTATGTAAGAATGGGCTTTTATACAGCTTCTTCAAACCGGAAGTGGGTTTCTTAGGTTCACAGACCACAAGGTCTGCACACACATGAAAATAAGTGTGGCTCACTCCAAAGCGTTGGCAGGTCTACCTGACTTTCTATAGTAGGTTAAGCAGCACATAAAAAGGGGACCTGAGAACAACAGTTAGGATAGAATTAGACTGTTTAACTCTTACTAAAATAACAACGTAGACTATAATTACTATACTGGCAAATTTCTCTTCTGGGCAGTTCCTGGCTGTTCTTAGAGTTCATGCATTCTCAGAAATCTCCAACTCAGGTATTTAGTCCACAAAATGACAGTTATCTACAATATGTTAAAATATAAATCAAACAGATTACGTTAAGTAGAATGGGGACCAGATCATTAAAACAAATCGTACTCCACACCTATATTCCCCGTAGACATGCGAAAGGAGGGATCAACCTGGAAACAGAGGGCTGATGGATTCATCAGGAGGCAGATGATGCCTGTTGGAATATTTTGTTTCTGGTGGTAGGTTGCTTTCATCATTCTACTTCCCTGTCCCTCTTTTTGCCCTGGCCTAAGTGTTTGACCTTCAAGGCTCAGGGCCCTGCAAGCCAGTGAGCAGAATTGGAGAGTATGAGGGCAGGAGGAACATGCACACTCAGCCGAGGGGTCCAGATGTCTCACTACTGTATTTTCCAGCCTCCAGATTTTATGCATAACCTTTGAAAGAAAGAAAATTAAGTTTCATACTAATATATTTTAAATTGCACTAAATTTAGTTTCAAAATCAAAATTTTGATCGATTTAAAGTTCATTTCATTGCAGTGAAATTAAGAAAAATATATTTATATATATAGTTGATGAGGATACTAACAATGAACTATCCAAAGAGAAATTAGGAAAACCATGCTATTCCCAAAGTTCCAAAAAAAGTAAAATAAAATGCTTCAGGTGCTTAATCCTCACTAAATTGAAATTAATCTCCTGGGAAGGCTAAGATTTCAATGGGAAAGTGTGGCAGTTAAAGCATCTCCAGCCTGGCACTAGGTGCAGGGAATGAGAGGAGCAACTGAGTGGCCAGTCTCTTACTCTCCTATCCTAGTAAGAAATCTGCCCATGCACATGTGCGCCCACAGGCTGTGCTGCTGCCAGTGAGCAAAAGGTGATCAGTCTGGCCCCCTCCCTCAGGTAGGGGGAACCAGCTCTGAGGGGCAGTGCATGCCCTGAAGCTCCCCAGAAGCTTGATCCAGCTGAAGCAAGACTCCAGCTGAACCATGCCTTTAGCCTTCCTTTCAACCTGCTTTCCTCCATAAATCATGGGCAAAAGAATTTCAATTCAAGCTCTTTTAAATTCAAACCTCATTAATATACTATTTCATTTAGTTGTAAAACCAATCTTCAAATATATATTTTTTTTCTTTTTTTTTTTTTAACAACATATGTTCAAGTGGCCTGTTTGGTACTGCAATAGATGTTCAAACCACTATCATCACGTTGGTCCTTTCCACAATTCCATGCTTCCAGAATGCACTCAAAAACCTGGATCCCGCACATGTCTGGATTTCAGCACAATTTCTGTCTTCATTACTGCCTTCTAATTATTTTTCTGTGCTTTGGAAATATTTATTCGGAGCCTTCAAATTTCAGATTGAGAATGTGACACAAATTGGGTTGCATTACCAAATCTTAACTTCACATTTCCAATTTTTTCTAGATCCTTGCCTATATAAACAATGTCATGGCTTATAGGCCATAACATTCATTTTACAAATAAGTTTGAATTTTTATTCTTGTAATTCACCTTAACACCTATTACACTGTATTAAGGACTTATTTTCATCAGGCCACACACCTATTTCCTGGACTTGGTGTAAATGGCAGGCATGATCCATTGTACCTAGAAGTCAGAAAAAAGGGGTGTGAGGATGACACACATCACATCTTCAGTGTCTCTAGCTCTCCTCACCAACACTGACAAAAAGCCCCCCAACGTGGGAGACAACTTGAGCGGGTCCCCTTGAACACAGAACAATTGCTGCAACTTTGATTATATCGAAACTTATTTTCTTATGTTGATGCATACAGAGCTGACTATGGTATTATTTTCTTTTTTTAATTGGCTCTAAGCATTGTAAATAAGACTAGTTGAGGTACTGATATGTAATCTCTAATGCCATCTGACAATGTCCTGTTGCCTCCCATAGTGATCTCTGTAAAATATATAGGCACAGCGGGATGGCAGAGCCAGTGAGCTCCAGGAATGTCAACTGGGTATGAGCCTCGAGAAAGAGGCTAAGAGTCCCCAGGGCATAAAAGTTTACATATCAGAAGCAGTTGCTGGTGTGTAGTCTTTAAAGCCATCAGACAGTGTCCTGTTTCCTCCCAAAGTGACCACTGTAAAATGTATAAAGCACAGCAGGATCACAGAGCCAGTGAGCTCTGGGAATGTCAACTGGAGATGATCCCGGGCACAAAGTTTGCATATCAAAAACTGAAGCAGCAGCCTCCTAATACAATTTAGTTGCTATCTTGATTGGATTGTGTAAATTGAGCCCCTTGCATATCTTCACCTGCATTTTGCAGAGATACCTTTCTCACTACCTTGTTAGCCAGCTCAAGTTACTCAGGTAGTTCCCACCATCCTCACTGTCACTCGTCCTCAAGCTACCCCCTTGCTTCACTAGTTAATAAATTCTGGGAGAGGCCTAGGATCAAGGCCTTTGTCCGCATGTCCTCACAAGGATTGGACTTAGGACCCCTTGGCTACCTTTAACCTTAAATATGTCTCGGAATCTTGACTCTCGCTGTGGGTTACATTAGAAATGGTAGATTGGAATTAACTTACCGGGATTCCAATAATGTCTCAGTGGATTTATAAATGTAACTTCTTGGGTTGTGAGGAAAACTAGAGAAAGATTTCAGTATTTGGATTACAGTACTCATTATTTGGGATTATAATACCCCAACACCAGCTCTTCTGCGGTAGCAGATCCAGGCCGATCTTATGAGAACAAAGTTCCTTGATGTCTAGAACTCTTTTATATGCCTTGTCAAAGGCCCTTCTTGAGATATCTGCGGTCATCTGCTTCCCCATTACCTACTGGTGTTTGGGGCTCTCTGTGGCTATGGAGGACGCACCCCTTATCTCCACGCCACACCCCACTGGCACAGGAATCAGGCTCTGGAAAAGAATTCTGAGCCTGAACTCAAAAACAGTAACATAGACCAGTTCAGATATTTGATATCTACAATCATCTGAGCTTTTTGTTTTTGCCAGTTCTCATTCTCTGACTCTGTTGTTCCTTTTGCCCACCCACTGTGTCTTTATCTAATCTAGGAGTGAGGTTGCAGCTGAAAGTGGAGAAAAAGTGGGAGATCTATGAAGTTATTATGTCCTAAAGCTTTCTGAAAGTAGAGGTTTATGGCTTCTTTCTATCCTTTGCATTTCTGTTTTATCCATACTTTCCTAATGCAGTGTATCAGACAGCTTGAGAAACTGAATGGGAAGACAAAGAGCATTAAAAACTGTGAGGGAATATCTACTATTATATCAAAAGGTTTTACTTCATTTATAAAAGTCATCACAAAGCTAATCCTCTTGATAAAGTTGTGACTTAAAACCAGAGTAGACATCAAGATGTATGCAGTATGTGCACTTTTTTGTCAATTGCAATTCAATTTCAAAGCAAAAAGGAGGAAGGGAAACTTCAGAAGTGACTGAAACATTTAAAGCATTGTTTATGGTGATAGATTCATGGTTATGTATTGATCTTCAATTGCACAAAGATTAACAACTTAAATATGTGCAACTTTTTTACATACACTATCTCAAAACTTCTTTTTAAAATTAGAATGGCAATGGAAAGCAGGAAAATATTTGCATCAGACAAAGAGTTTGCCTCTCATTTCCCTTCCATGGTTATTTATTTTCAGGATTATTAAGATACTCTCCCAGTCTCTACCATTGTTCTTAATCCCTACTGCATCTGGAGCAGATACAGAAATTCGCTGCCCTGTGCTGTCTGCTCTGCCTCAGGTCCGCCTGAGTCTCTGTGGTTTCAGTGCAGGCTGCAGGTGCCTGGGGAGCACTGTGTGCTCACTGCACAGAGGTAGGCAGCTGAGTCACGGTGCTGGGTGCCTGTGATGTGCAGGGGAAAATGTCGGCTGGCTGTGTTGAGCTGCACTGTGAATCTTCCTTCCTTTTTGTTGCCACTGGAGTATAAGGACATCAGAAACTCAAGACCTTTCCCAGGATACCTTCGGTACCAAATAAAGGTTCGAGAAGTAGTGTCTCTGTAAGTGCAGTTGAGATTGGCGCTGCCTCCCTCTGGAACACTGAGGGTCTCAGGACTCTGCTCCACCTCCTTCTGTTGGCTGCTCACCCCTGTGCAAAAAGACAACAGGCAAAGAAGATTGGTTGGATAGTGGGTGCTTACTCTCCAGAATAAAAATTATCTCTTCAGTGCTTTCCCAGTCTCCCTTTTTTTAGTGGATTAAAAACATTCATATCCATCCCATAGTTCTGGTGCATACAACAATGTTAGATATTGTACTTTAAGTTCCCAAGAAATGACCCCACTCACAGATGAACTGAAGCCACAGGATCACTAGTAAAACACTGAAGGATCCCATCCTTCTGCTCTTGTTCACTGACGATTCAGATTTTAAACTCTAAAAACTTCTTCAAATCCTTCTGATTCTTTTACTGTAGGAAACAAAGTATAACAGTATCTGCTCTCAAAATTAGGTGTTCTTTTAGACATCCAGCTACACCAAGCACCTCCTCTGATCTGTTCTCTCTCTCTCTCTCTCTCTCTCTCTCTCTCTCTCTCTCTCCCCATCTCCCATTCAAAATGTTCCTCAGGATACCTGAGAAGATGCTGCCCTCTTGTGGACACAAACTCTTGACATAGTCCTGTTAAATTAATAAACAATTAAGAAAGATTTGCTCCAACTCAATCTCCATGTATGTGTGGGATGCATACATGTATTTGTATTTTATGTGAAATGAGGACAAACTAATCAAAAACTTGACTTCTAATAGAACCAAGTATTTTTCTCATGATATTTGAACAGTCCTAGTTTAGTGTATGATTGCATATAAAAGTTGCAAATACTCAATTACACTGCTAGTATAGTTCACTAAAGTAATGTAATTCCAACATTAATAAAATTTTTTTTTTATTTTATTAAGAATAGAAGACAAGACAGAAGAGAATCCCCCATACTTGCTACATTGCCCGTTGTAAAGT
>RJWM01029976.1:6199-23995 GCA_004363535.1 Dasyprocta punctata | reverse complement strand
GTCCATCAGACAAAGGACTTCTATCTAAAACATAGAAAGAATTAAAAGAAATCAGGCCCCTAAAATTCAAGGACCCAATCCAAAAATGGGCATCTGAGATGAATACACACTTCTCAGAGAAAGAAATACAAATGGCAAATAAATATATGAAAAAATGTTCAACATCAATGGTCATTTGGGAAATGCAAATTAAAACAACGCTGAGATTCTATCTCACTCCAGAAAGAATGGCCAAGATTAAAAAATCAACCAACAGCAAATGCTGGAGGGGCTGTAGGGAAAAAGGAACTCTTCTCCACTGTTGGTGGGAGTGTAGACTGGTGCAGTCACTGTGGAATTTGGTGTGGAGATTCCTCAAGAAACTAGGATTAGAAATCCCATTCAACCCAGCTATCCTACTTCTGGGCATTTTCCCAGAAGAACTGTAAACATCATACCACAGTGATATCTGTGCACCTATGTTTACAGCAACCCAATCTGTAATAGCCAGATCTTGGAAACAACCCAAGTGCCCATCAATCAAAGAATGGATAAAAAAGATGTGGTATTTCTATACAATGGAGTACTACTCAGCTATTAAGAAAGATTGCATTGAGACTTTTGTAGGTAAATGGTCACGACTTGAGACCATACTCATAAGTGAGATAAATCAAACCCACATATGTAAATACCGTATCGTCTCCCTAGTGTAAGAAATGGAAAAGTATATATGATCCAAAATCTATAATAAATGCTACGTAGGGGTGAAAAACAACTCAAAGAGCAAAAGTAACTGGGAAGGGAAAAGGCGGAAAGAGAAAAGGGAAAAGGAAAAGATATAAACCTGTATGTATGTATATGTAAGATAACTAAAATGAACACATTGTTGAATCTATTCGTTACTGAGAAAGAACAGTTAATACTCATATGATTAGATTAATTTTACATGTCTATATCTGTTAATGTAAGTAACCATTTTGAAGATAACGATACGCAATATTGCAACCATTGTCAAGTTTCTATCATCTGATTTTGTAAACCTGCAATGTTACTGTTGTGTATTTACTTTAGTCTTTTGTTTGTCTCTTTTGCTTGTTGTCTTTGTTCTATATGCCTTTTTTCTGTTTTTTCTTCGCTTAAATAAAAAAAACAATTACATTATACAGAAATACAGGGTTAAAGAACTGAATCATAAAAAATATCTTAATCATTAATAAATGGCTACTTACTGGAAATAGGGGTTATGGCCCCTATTCCATGTAAACCTTCTACAAATAGTTTATCTAAAAAACAAAACAAAACAAAGCTAAGTTCATTTAAGAGAAGCATAAGTCAAAAGGAATGGTGTGTCTACAAAAACATTAGATTTTTTAAAAAAATAATATACTAATAGAAAATTGGCAGAAAAAATTATAGGAAATAAGAAAATTTTTACATATTTTCATGAATTTAAACAAACTCAATAAAGTCTTTTAGAAAAACATTAATTTAATGCAAAGATATAAGCAATCAGGTAAGATGCGACAAGTCAGGAAATAAAAAACATGGACTATCACAGGAAGTGAGAAAAAATAAAACCATCATAGAAAAGGCTGTATGGCTATCCTGAGATAGTAAAAAGAATTAGACAACTGTTAAAAACATTTCTCACCAGGATTATAGAAACAAGGAAAATGAAAATAGAATTCACTGACCAAAAGACTTCTAGATTTAATAAGCAAATTCAATAGTATAGCTGGATACAAAGTCAACACACAAAAATCAATAGCCTTCCTGTACATGAATAACAAACTCACTGAGAGAGAAATCAGGGAAATAACACCTTTTACAATAGCATCCAAAAATATGAAATACCTAGGAATCAATCTAATGAAGGAAGGAAAAGACTTTTATATGGAAAACTACAGTACTGTGAAAAAGAAGATCTAAGAAGATATCAGAAAATTGAAAGATATCCCCCCTACCTTGTTTTCAGGTAGGAAGAACCAATGTAGTGAAAATGGCCATACTTCCAAATTACTATACAGATTTAATGTAATCCCAATCAAAATACCAATAACACATCTCACAGAATTAGAGAAAAGAACCCTAAAATTCATCTGGAACCAGAAGCTATCTAGAATAGCAAAGGCAACTCTGGGCAACAAAGGCAAGGCAGGGGGCATCACAATCCCTAACCTGAAATTACACTGGAAAGCTACTGTGATAAAAATAACATGGTACTGGTGAAAGAAAAAGAGAGAGAAAGAGAGAGAGAGAAAGAGAGAGAAAGGAAGGAGGAAAGAAGGAAGGCGGCTGAGGACTAATGGAACAGATTACAAAATGCAAAAAAACTCAAAACACACTCCGCAACTGTATCTTTGACAAAAGGACCAAACACCTTCGTTGGAAGACAGACAGCCTCTTTAATAAATAGTGCTGGGAAAACTGGCTTTGACATTCCGAACATTGAACCTAGACCCATATCTCTCACTGTGCCCTAAAATGAAATAGATCAAAGATCTGAGTATTGAAACAGAAACATTAAATCGGCTGCAAGATAGAAAGAGTAAAACTATGGAAAAGAAGTATAAGCAAAGACTTTATAAAAAGAAAAACTATGGCATAGGAAATGCCATAAAGAATCAACAACTGGGATCTCATCACATTAAAAAGCTTTCACACAGCAAAAAAAACCATCAACAGAGTAAAAGGACAACACAGAATGAGAAAAAACTTTGGCAGCTGTATCTCAGACAAAGGACTAATATCTAGAATACACAAAGACTCAAAAACAGCAGACCCTCCCAAATTTAAAAACCTAATCCAAAAATAGGCACCTCAAATGAATAGACACTTCTCAGATGAAGTACAAACAGCAAATAAATATATAAAAAATGTTAAAACAAATTAAAACGACACTGAGATTCCATCCAGGAAGAACAGCTATCATCAAAAAATCAACCAATAACAAATGCTGGTGGAGCTGTGGAGAAAAGAAACCCTTCTCCACTGTTGGTGAGAGAGTAGACTGGGAGACTTTTGGGAAGATGGCAGAGTAGAAGGATGCAGGAAAAACAGCCTCTCTGAGAGACACCGTCTAGATGTGGGAACACACCACCTTGAGGAAGACAAAAAGGAGGGAGATGGGTTCCTTGGAACCAGGAAGAGCGTGAAGTCTGAATTAAAACCCACAGAGAGAGTGAAAAGAAAAAATTCAACTAAGAAGAAAGTGGTAGCTGACAGTGCCTTCGCCTGGAGCTGGACTCACTGAATGGGGGGAGTGGGGAAGCTGTTGGATCCTGCGGCACATGGTCGCGGTGTTGGTGGTAGCTGGCGACCACAGGGACCTCTACAGAGCCATTCATTGGTGGAGGAGAGCGGTGGGCACGGAGGACTGTGCTGGCTGGTGGTGAGTGCTGAGGGCTTGGTCCTCCCATGGGAGGGAGTGATTTGCCAGAAGCCATTCTGGAGTCAGGCCAGATATCCCTGGGGCTAAAACTGTTGCCAGCTTCCCCCAGTGGCTCCTAGCTGGGCGCAGACCCCTGGAGACTGTTTGGATTGCAGGGAGCCCGAGGAGTCTGTTCTCAGGGCAGGCCTGCTAAGGTTGTTTACTGCTTGGTCCACAAATAGTTGCTGGCTCGCGGGGATACAGTGCCATGATTTGGGCTGCTGTCTTCACAAGCTGTCTACCACTGAATCCAGAGAGAACCCTGGAAGTGGACCTTTTTTTTTTTTTTTTTCTTTTCTTTTTCTTTTCTATTCTCTTTTCTTTTGTTGCTTGTATTGTTTAGATGATGATGATTATTATTATATATATTTTTTAGTGTGAGTGTGGTTTCTGCCCTCCTTCTGGGCATGGTCTTGTTCTGTTCTCCTTTTTGTCTCTTTTGGCTCTCTTTTCCCTCAGTCTTCTGCCACGGTTTCCCTAAGTTGGTGGGACCTGTCTTTGTCCTCCAACCTACTTACAGTCTCTTTCTCTTTTCCCACTTCTCTGCTTTCTTTTAAATTCATTTTGAGTCCTGACCCTTAGGGATAGAATTGACATTTTGTGAACCTATGTACTGTGTATGATTGTTTTGCATTCTGATGTATGGTTACAAATTCAGTTTATATGGTTGGGGGTTGCAAATCAGGGGTTGGATCAGTTTACTGTTTTGTTGATTGTGTTTGGTGCTGTAGGTGCCACTGCAGCCAGAATTAACTCGATTGATCTGGATAGCTGTTGGCCCTGACAGTCCAGGGCTGGGATTGACAGGGGGTCACAGAGAGGGGTGGGGCATGGGGCCAAGGAACCAGGGACTGGGCTAGGTGAGCAGTGGTTTTTCATCTCTGACAAACTGAGGAGGTGGGATTTTCCAATAGCCTCAGAGTCCAGGAACCACCTACACCTGGAAGATATCTCTGGGAAGTGCTTATCACCTGGAAATCCTTAATACCACCATTAAAGTAACCCACTGCAGGCAACTAACTAGTATCACTCTAGGAATTAAACTAAAAAATAAATGAGAAGACACTTAAACAGGACACAACCTCAGACACCCAGTTTGCCAAAAGCAAACCCAGGGGGAATGAGGCTGGAAAGTCCAAAAGCCCCCTACATGGTTTCTCCAAAGCGGTAGCAAAGCAATTGAATGAGTGTTTGGAAAATATGAAATCAGAAATAATCTCTCAAATAACCACGGAGACTACCAAAATACACACCATGCTTAGTGATGTTAGAGCAGACACAGACAAAAAAATAAATGAGCTTAAGCAAATTATGGAAGGACAACACAGGAAGCAAATGGATTCCATAAAGCAGATTCAAGTAGATGATATTCAAGAGAATACAAACTCCACTGAAAGTATTCGAAGCAGATTAGACCAATGTAAGGACAGGATCTCAGATATTAAAGACAGGCTCTCAGTTAGTGACCAGGAAAAAAGATTTCTCAAAACTAGCAAGGGAACATGAGAAATCAATCCAGCAGCTGCTTGAAGAGACAAACAAAAATAACTTAAGATTAATTGGAGTTAGTGAACAAGCAGGAGATACTACAAATGACATTAAAAACATCCTTACAGACATCGTGTCAGAAAACTTTCCTGGTAGAGAAAAAGAATATGACATACAAATAAGTGAGGCATATAGAACTCCAATTAGCAATGATCAAAAAAAAAACTACTTCCAGGCATATCATAGTCAAGATTCCAGAAATTCAACACAAGAATAAAATTTTAAAAGCTGTTAGGGAAAAGAAACAAATCACCTACAAAGGAAAGCCCATCAGAATCACAGCGGACTTCTCAGCACAAACACCTAAGTCAAGGAGAGCTTGGAGTGAAGTACTCCAAGTTCTAAAAGAAAACAACTTTCAACCCAGATTGATATATTCTGCAAAACTATCTTTCAAAATAGAGGGAGAAACAAAATACTTCCATGATAAGGAACTTTTGAGGAAATTCACGACCACTAAACCAGCACTCCAAAATGTTTTGAAGGACATTTTGGAAAGTGATGATAAGTATTACAGCTCCATCAACCCCAGTAGAAGGAATCCACCAGGAAGGCAAACAAGTAGAGGGAAGGGAAAAAGGAAAGAAAAGGGGGGGGAGCCAATAATAGAAAGCAACATGATAAGGATAAGTCAATACGTATCAGTTTTAACCATCAGTGTTAATGGTCTCAATTCACCAGTCAAAAGACATAGACTGGCAGAATGGATCAAGAAGCAAGATTCAACAATATGCTGTATACAAGAAACACATTTAATTCAAAAAGATACCCATAGACTGAAAGTCAAAGGATGGAAAACAATACTCCATGCAACAGAACTCCAGAAAAAAGTAGGGGTAGCTATTCTACTTGCAGATAAAGTTCATTTTAAGCCGAGACTGATTAAGAGACACAAAAAGGTGACTATATCTTGGTAAAGGGAACAATCCAAGAGGAAGAGATAACAATCATAAATATATATGCAACAAATACTAGCACATCCAGTTATATAAAATAATTATTAATGGACATGAAAAATCAAATAAGCCTTAATACAATTGTATTGGGAGACCTCAATACCCCGCTGTCAGAAAAAGACAGATCAACTAAACAAAAACTCAACAATGACATATTAGAATTAAATCAAACTTTTGAGCAAATAGACTTAGCAGATGTCTATAGTCTTCCACTCTACAACATCAAAACACACATTCTTTTCAGCTGCACATGGGACATTCTCCAAAATAAACCATATACTGGTTCATAGAACATGCTTAAGTAAATGTAAAGGAATTGAAATTAATCCATGCATACTATCACACCTCAGTGCAATGAAATTGGAAATCCGTGCCAAAGGAAACCACAAGAACTTCATTAACACATGGAAATTAAATAGCACACTACTGAACAATCAATGGGTCACAGATGAAATTAAAGAAGAAATTAGACAGTTTTTACAGTTGAATGACAATGACCATACAACATACCAGAACTTGTTGAACATAACGAAAGCAGTCCTAAGAGGGAAATTTATAGCTGTAAATACCCATATCAGGAAAACAGAACAAGCTCATATTAACAACTTAATGTTGAATCTCAAACTTCTCGAAAAAGAAGAGCAGACTAAACCAAAAGCTCATACAAGGGAGGAAATTATAAGGATCAGAGCAGAAATTAACATACTGGAGACTAAAAAAAAAATACGAAGAATCAATGAATTGAAGAGTTGGTTCTTTGAAAGATTAAATAAAATTGATAAACCCTTAGCCAACCTTATCGAAAAAAGGAAAGAAAGGTCTCAAATCCATGCAATTAGGAATGAAAAGGGTGAAATCACAACAGACTCAGTTGAAATCCAGAAAATTATCTATACCTACTTTGAAAACTTGTATTCTAATAAGATGGAAAATATAGAAGAAATGGACAGATTCTTAGATACATATGAATTACCAAATCTCAATCAAAATGATATAAAAATCCTAAACAACCCAATATCAATAAATGAAATTAAAGATGTAATTAAAAAAATCATCAACAAGTAAGAGTCCTGGCCCTGATGGATTCACTGCTGAATTCTACAAGAAATTTAGTGAAGATCTAACACCACTCCTTCTCAAACTCTTTAATGAAACTGAATTGAAGCAATACTCCTAAATTCATTTTGGGAAGCAAGCATTACTCTAATCCCAAAACCAGAGAAGGATCCAACTAAGAAAGAGAATTCTTAATAAGATACTGGCAAATAGACTGCAGCAAATCATTAAAAAATTGTATGCAATGATCAAGTGGGATTCATCCCAGGGATGCAGGGATGGTTCAACATATGTAAATTCATAAATGTAATGCATCATATTAACAGAGCCAAGGATAAGAGTCATATAGTTATTTCAATAGATGCAGAAAAAGCTTTTAATAAAGTCCAGCACCCATTCATGATAAAACCTCTACAGAAAATTGGAATAGATGGTCTTTATCTCAATCTGATAAAAACTATGTATGACAAACCGATAGCTACCATCATACTAAGCGGACAAAAACTGAAAGCTTTCACTCTAAAATAGGAAAAAGACAAGGATGTCCACTACCTCCACTCTTATTCAACCTAATTCTTGAAATTTTAGCTAGAGCAATTAGACAAGAGAAAGAAATAAAAGGAATAAAGCTAGGAAAGGAAGAAATTAAACTAGCATTATTTGCAGATGACATGATACTCTACCTAGAAGATCCTAAAAACTCCACCAAGAGAGTTCTAGATTTAACAAGCAGATTTAGCAACATAGCTGGTTACAAAGTCAATACTCAAAAATCAATAGCATTTTTGTACATGAATAACAATATCACTGAGAAATTAGAGAAACAATACCTTTCACAATAGCATCCAAAAAACTGAAATATTTAGGAATCAATCTAATGAAAGATGTAAAAGACCTCTCTACTGAAAACTATGGTACTTGGAAAAAGGAGAATGAAGAGGATATTAGAAGATGGAGAGATATCCCATGCTCCTGGGTAGGAAGAATCAATGTAGTTGAAATGGCCATACTTCCAAAACTGTTATACAGATTGAATGCAATCCCAATCAAAATATCAATAACATATCTTACAGAATTAGAGAAAACAATCCTAAAACTCATTTGGAACAAGAAGAGACCTAGAATAGCAAGTGCGATCCTGGACAACAAAGACAAGACAGGAGGCATCACAATTCCTGACCTGAAATTATACTATAAAGTTACTCTGATAAAAACAGTGTGGTACTGGCAAAAAGACAGACCCGAGGATCAATGGAATAGATTAGAAGATCCAGAAACAACTTCAGACACACTAAGTTACCTTATCTTTGACAAAGGTGCCAAACACATTCACTGGAAGAAAGATAGCCTTTTTAATAAATGGTGTTGGAAAAACTGGCTTTCCACATGCCAAAGACTAAGATTAGACCCATATCTTTCACCATGTATTAAGTTAAAATCTAAATGGATTAAAGATCTCAACATTAAAACAGAAACATTAAGTCTGCTGGAAGATAGAGTAGGTAAAACTCTTGAAGACATTGGTGTAGGCAAAGGCTTTATGAATAAAAGCCAGACTGCACAGGAATTATCGCAAAAAATCAACAAATGGGATCTCATCCTATTGAAAAGCTTTTGCACAGCAAGAGAGATCACCAACAGTGTGAAGAGACTACCCACAATGTAGGAGAAATTGTTTGCTAGTTGTCCCTCAGAGGAAGAACTAATATAGAAAACCTATAAAGAGCTTAAAAAAATCGGTCCTCCAAGATTTAAAGACTCAATCCAAAAATGGGCATCTGAGATGAACACACACTTCTCAGATTAAGAAGTACAAACAGCAAATAAATATGTGAAAAAAATGTTCAACAGCACTGTCCATTCAAGAGATGCAAATGAAAGTAACACTCAGATTCCACCTCACCTCAGAAAGAAAGGCTAGTATTATGAAGTCAGCCAATAACAAATGCTGGAGGGGCTGTGGGCAAAAAGGAACCCTTCTCCACTGTTGGTGGGAATGCAGGCTGGTGCAACCACTGTGAAGTCACTGTGGCAATTCCTCAAAAAGCTAGGATTGGAGGTCCCATTTGACCCAGCTAGTCCCCTTCTAGGTATCTTCCTGAAAGAACTAAAAACATCTCACCACAGTGATGTATGTGCACCTATGTTCATAGCTGCCCAGTTCATAACAGCTAGATCTTGGAAAAAACCTAAATGCCCCTCGACTGAGGAATGGATAAAAAAGACGTGGCATTTCTACATAATGGAATACTACTCAGCTATAAAGAACAATAAACTAGACATTTTCACCCTTAAATGGATGAGTACTGAAAATGTACTTCTCAGTGAACTAAATAAGTCACATATATGTGACTCTCGCATTGTTGCACTGGTGTGATGAACTAAAACAAAATCTATGTACATAAAAAATTAGTTGGGACAGTCAGAGAAAAAGAATTTTGAGGGAAATGTACTTTTCTCAGGGTCCTCTTCAGATTTTATTTTTAATGCAAAATGTTTATTTGAAAACAATGGAGTGATCATAGCAAAGAGGATAGTCAGGTGGCAGGTTTCTCTTGATACACTGGGGCGAAAGTTTTGTGCTGATGATTTGTTGGATGATTATTCATGTCTATATGTTTTATCTTAAATAATTTCTGGGAATATAGTGATATGCAACGTGCTGATAATTGTTACTGTCTTATTGGCTGGTTGTGAAATTGTTTTGTTTTGATTTCTTATTTTCCTTTTGTTTAAAATAAAAAAGAGAGAGAGAGTAAGGGTTCCACCTGAAAAAAAAAAAAAAGAGAGTGTAGACTGGTGCAACCACTGTGGAAGTCAGTGTGGAGATTCCTCAAAAAACTAGAGGTTCCACTTAACCAAGGTATTCCCTTTCTTGGTATCTTCCTAAAAGACTTAAAAGCATTCTACTATATAGCAGTAATGTATGCACATCCATGTCTATAGCAGCACAGTTTGTATAAACTAAATCTTGAAAACAGCCCAAATGGCCACCAACAGATGACCGGATAAAGAAGATGTGCTTCTTTTATACAATGGAGTATTACTCTGTCATAAAGAAGGATAAACTTGAGGCATTTATAGGTAAATGGATACATCCTGAGAGCATATTCTCAAGTGAAATAAATTGGACACATGTGTTTAAATATCTCATTGTTTTTCTTGTGTGAGAAACTGACAGGGCAAATAAGAATCAAAATGTATAATAGATATTGGAAAATAGGAAGAAAATGTTCAAATGGGGAAGGAAATAAGGGAGGGAGAGGAAGGGAAGAAAGGGAAAAGAAAAAAGAATAGAAGGAAAAATGGAAAACAAAGCTTGTAGATAAGGAGGGGAAGAAGGGTTGAAGGAATGGTAGAGGAATTGGAAAAAAAGAATCAAGATATATACAATTTACGGGTACAAATTCCTGTGATAAATGTAATCATATGTATATCAAAAGTATGCCAATAAAATTAACAAAAAAAGAAAATGGACTGCATTCTAAGGATCAAATTAAAGGAATCTAGCATAGATATCAATGCTGTATATAAAAGACAGAACTAAAATAAGTTTTTTAAAACAGCATTACAAGATAATGCAAAGAAAGTTCAAGAAATAAAAATGACTACAATATAATCAAAATTGAACTCTTCTAGCAGGGCGTGGTGGCGCACGCCTTTAATACCAGCACTTGGGAGGCTGAGGTAGGTGGAGCATTGTGAGATTGAGGCCAGCTTGGGCTACAACGCGAGCAAGGCCGGCCTGAACTACATAGGGCAACCCTGCCTCAAAAAAAGCAGGGCCACGAGTTTGGCTCAGTGGTTTAAGCACCTGCCTGGCAGATGCAAGGTTGTGAGTTTGATCCCCAGTGCCACAAAAAAAAAAAAAAAAAAGTAAATAAAAATAAAAATTTCTTCATGGTGATATTTAATAATAGCAAAACTTAAGTGATGTCTGAGTATAATGTAACAGTATCAGTTAAAATGGGTATAAAAGTCAGTTTGAGAATGCAAGAAAAAATTTTCAACAGTTATTCTTATGAAAACTGCTACAGTTAAATTTCAGTGTTGTTTTAAATTAATGCATAGGTTTGATGGCTTATTAACATTACCTTGACTCAAAGACTAGACAAGAATCAACCGAACGAGACAGCTATAGATCAATCTCTTTAATGAATATAAATGCAAAATATTCTCAAAAAGATACTAACAAAAGTAATACAATGAACCATCTAAAGATGATGGTAGAAAAAGATGACCAAGTGGGATTTATCCCTGGGATGGAAGAATGATTCAATTTATGCAAATGAATAAATGTAGTACATTACATAAACAGAAGAAATGACAAATATCACATCATCCAAAAAGATGGAGAAAAGCCAGAAATGATGGCACATGCCTGTAACCCAGCACTCAGCAGGCTGACGAAGGAGGATTGCAGTAAGTATGAGGCCAGCCTGAACTACACAGTGAGACCCTATCTTAAAACAACAACAACAAAAACAACAACAACAAAACAAAAAAACAACAAAAAACCCCTACAAATCAGCAGACACAGAAAAAAAGCTTTTGACAAAATTAAACATCTTTCATGATGAAAACACTGATGAAAATAGGTATTGAAGAACCTTATCACAATCTAATTAAAGGTATTTAAGACAAACCTACTACCAACATCATATTAAATGGGGAAAAGTTGAAAACTTTCCTTCTAAAATCAAGAACATGACAATGATGTCCACCACCTCCACACATGTTGAACACTGTATTCAAAATATTAGCAAGAGCCATTAGGCAATAAAAAGATAATAAGAGTGATATAAATAGGAAAGGGAAAAATCAAATTATCTGCAAATTATTATTTGCAGATAACATCATATTCTATATGGAAGATTCAAAAAAATCTAGCAAAAGACTCTGACTTATTAACTAAGTTCAGTAATGTAACAGAATATAAGAACAATATACAAAAATCTAATTAGCACACTAATAAAAATCCCACTGAGAAAGAAATTAAGAAAATAATATCATTCCAATAGAACCTAGAAAAATTAAGTAGTTAGCATTAAAATAACTGAGGAAGTGAAACACAGCTACAATGAAAAGTACAGTGCTTTGAAAGAGGAAATCAAAAGGAATATCAGAAAATGGAAAGATACAGTATTTCCTATTCTTGGACAGGGAGGATCATTACAGTCAGAATGGCCATATTACCAAAACTGATACACAGCTTTAAAACAATTTCAATGAAAATCCCAACAGCATTTTTCACTGAACTACAGAAAATAATCAGAATGTTCACATGGAACCAGAATAAATCCAGCATAGCAAAAGCAATCTCAGGTACCAAGATCAAAGCAGGAAGCATAACAATCCTGGAGTTGAAGTTATATTACAAAGTTGGGTTGATGAAAACAGCATGGTACTGGCACAAAGATACACCTAGGGATGAATGAAACATTAAAAGATGCAGAAACAACCTCAAGTACAGTCAACTATTTGTTTTTTTCAATATTTATTTATTTATTTATTTATTTATCTATATTTTGGTGCCAGGAATGGAACTTAGGACCCAGCACTTGCCAGGCAGGTGCTGTACTGCTGAGCTATATCCTCAGCCCCTCAACTACTTGATCTTTGACAAACGGCCTAAAAACATACACTGGAGGAAAAGAGCCAAACCATACCTCTTACTGCATACTAAAATAAAATCAAAATGGGTGAAAGAACTCAATGCTAAGACAGAAATGCTTTACCTATCAGAAAATACAGTTGGTAAAACTCTTGAAGTCACAGGCATAGGCAAGGACTTCTAAACAGAACCTTTATTATGCAAGAAATAACATCAAAAATGAACAGTTATATCAAATTAAAAAGCTCTTGTACAACAA
Source organism: Dasyprocta punctata (assembly GCA_004363535.1). NCBI lineage: Eukaryota > Metazoa > Chordata > Mammalia > Rodentia > Dasyproctidae > Dasyprocta > Dasyprocta punctata. Next base: position 11,153 of record RJWM01029976.1, on the reverse strand, counting down.
AACAACCAATAGCGTGGAAAAAAAAAAAAACCCTGTAGAATGATCAAAACTTTTTCCAGTCACTCCTCAGAAAGAGGACTAATGTCCAGAATATATAAATAATACACTTCTCAGCACACACCCTGCAAAACTTTCTTTGAAATTTAATGGAGAAATAAGATACTTCATGACAAAGAACAATTGAAGAAATCCATGTCCATCAAACCAACCCTAGAAAGAGTACTGAAAGATGTACTAGAGAGTGATAAAAATGACTACAATTCCCAGAACAACAACAGAAAGATACCACCAGGCAGGGCAAACAGTTAAACAAGAAGAAGCAGGAAACCAACAACAGGAAAATGACATGATAAAGTTGAGCCAGTACATATCAGTTATATCCATCAATGTAAATGGCCTCAATTCACCTATTAAAAGAAATAGGTTGACAAAATGGATCAAGAAACAGGATACAACAATATGCCATATACAAGAAACACATATGACTCAAAAGGAAACTCACAGATGAAAAGTCAAAGGATGGAAAACAATATTCCATGCAACAGAAACCCAGAAAAAAGGGCACCTGCTCTTTTTGCAGACAACATGAACTTCAAACCAAAATGATCAAAAGAGACAAAGAAGGTCATTACATACTTGTCAGGGGAGCAATTCAAGAGGAGGAGCTAACAATCATGAATATATATGTACCAAATACAGAAACACCCAACTAGATAAGACAAATACTAATAGACATGAAAAACCAAATAAGCAACAACACAATTGTAAGAGGGGACTTTAACACCCCACTGACAGAGAAAGATCAACTAGACAAAAAGTCAGCAAAGAAGTAAGAGAACTGAATCAAACCTGTAAACAAATGGACTTAGTAGACATTTACATAATATTCCACCCAACAACATCAGAATACACATTCTTCTCAGCTGTGCATGGGACATTCTCTAAAATACACCATATATTAGCTCATAAAACATTCTTAAGTAAATGCAAAAGGATTGAAATTATCCCATGCATATTATCTGACCATAATGCACTGAAATTGGGAACTAATGCCAAAAGAAACTGCAAAAACTACATGAATACATGGAAATTAAATAACAACCTCCTGAACAACCAATGGGTTACAGATGAAATTGAAGAAGAAATTAAACAATAACTAAAATTCAAAGGAAATGCAGATACAACATACTGAAACCTGTGGGACACAATCAAAGCGGTCCTCAGAGGGAAATATATAGCAATAAATTGTCACATCAAGAAAACAGAACGAGCACAAATGAACAACCTAATGCTACACCTCAAGCTTTTAGAAAAAGAAGAGCAAGTAAAACCCAAAGCTCATAGAAGAGAGGAAATTATAAAGATCAGAGCAGAAATTAATGGAACTGAGACTATGAAAACAATACAAAGAATTAATGAATCACAGAGCTGGTTCTCTGAGAGTATAAACAAAATTGATAAACCTCTAGTCAACCTTGAAAGAAAAAACTCAAATTCATGCAATAAGGAATGAAAAGGGAGAAATTACTACAGATCCCATGGAAATTCAGAAGATTATAAATACCAACTTTGAAAATCTTTACTCACATAGGGTAGAAAACATAGAGGAAACGGACAGATTTCTAGAAATGTACGCATTACCAAAGCTGACTCAAGATGATATAAGAATTTCAAATAACCCAATATCAACTACTGAAATTGAAAGCATGATTAAAACCTTACTAACAACAAAGAAAAGCCCAGGTCCTGATGGCTTCATGGCTAAATTCTACAAGAAATTTAGAGAAGATTTAATGCCAACACTTCACAAACTCTTCAGTGAAATTGAAAGGGAAGCAATGCTCCCTAACTCATTCCTGGAGGCAAGTATTACTCTGATACCAAAACTAGAGAAAGATCCAACCAAAAAGGAGAACTATAGGCCAATCTCCCTAATGAACATCGATGCAAAAATTCTCAACAAAATACTGGCAAATAGAATGTAGCAAATCAAGAAGACTATATACATCATGACAAAGTGGGATTTGTCCCAGGAATGCAGGGATGGCTTAACATACACAAATCAATAAATGTAATACACCACGTCTTAGTTACTTTTCACTCGTTGCTGAGACAAAATACCTGATGCCCAAAATTAGGGAAGGAAAGGTTTATTTCTTACAGTTTCTCGGGAGTTTCAGTCCATACTTAGTTGGCTCCAAGGCAGCATGGCATGGTGGGGCTGCCGTTCATGGCAACTGCAAGCAGCAAGGCACGCTGGTGAGAGAGAAGGCAGAAGCGCAAGAGGAAGACCCGCCTTCCCTTACACTGTATCTCAGCTCCAACCCTGGGCGGGTGCAGCACTTACATCACCAATCCTGGCACTAGACAACAAACCAAATACAAGCAAGCACCGGACTTAGCCCCATCAAAAGTATATCAGGACTTGCAGGGACATAGCATCACCCAATACACCACATCAACAGAGTCAAAGACAAAAATCACATGATCATTTCAATAGACGCAGAAAAAGCCTTTGATAAAGTCCAACACTTGTTCATGATAAAAACCTTACAGAATCTTGGGTTAGGTGGTATCTACCTCAATTCAATAAAAGCCATTTATGACAAACCGATAGCCAACATTATACTAAATGGACAAAAACTGAAAGCTTTCACTCTAAAATCAGAAACAAGACAAGCATGTCCACTGTCACCGCTCCTATTCAATATAGTTCTGGAAACATTAGCCAGAGCAATTAGACAAGAGAGAGAAATAAAAGAAATGAGGATAGGAAAGGAAGAAGTTAAATTATCACTAATTGCAGATGACATGATACTCTACATAGAAGACCCTAAAAACTCCATCAAAAGGCTACCAGAGTAAATAAACAATTCAGTAGTGTAGCTGGATACAAAGTTAACACTCAAAAATCAATAACAGGCCTGGGGATTTAGCTCAGAGGCATAAGTGCCTGCCTGGTAAGTGTGAGGTCACGAGTTCAATCCCCAGTACCAAAAAAAAAAAAAAAAAAAAAAAAAAAAAAAAAAAAAAAAAAAAAAAAAAAAAAAAAAAAAAAAAAAAAAAAAAAAAAAAAAATCAGTAACATTTCTTGTACACAAACAACAAACTCACTGAGAGAGAAATTATGGAAATGACACCTTTCACAATAGCATCCAAAACAGTGAAATACTTAGGAATCAACCTAACAAAGGATGTAAAAGACCTATACATTTAAAACTATAGTACTCTAAAAAAGGAGAATGAAAAGGATGTCAGAAAATGGAAAGATATCCCTTGCTCTTGGTTAGGAAGAACCAATATTGTGAAAATGGCCATGCTCCCAAAACTGTTACACAGATTTAACACAATCCCAATCAAAATACCATTAACATACCCTATAGATATAGAGAAAACATTCCTAAAATTCATTTGGAAACAGAAGAGACCTGGAATAGCAAAGGTAATCCTAGGCAACAAAGGCAAGGCAGGAGACATCACAATCCTTGACTTGAACTTATATTACAAAGCTACAGTGATAAAATCAGAATGGTACTGGCAAAAAAAAAAAAAAAAAAAAAAAAAAAAAAAAAAAAAAAAAAAAAAAAAAAAAAAAAAAAAAAAAAAAAAAAAAAAAAAAAAAAAAAAAAAAAAAAAAAAAAAAAAAAAAAAAAAAAAAAAAAAAAAAAAACAGACCTGCAGATTAATGGAACAGATTAGAAGATACAGACACAACTACAAAGACACTTAGCCACCTTATACTTAACAAAAGGGCTAAACATGTTCAATGGAAGAAAGTCTCTGTAATAAATGATGCTGGAGAAATTGGCTTTCCACATGCCGAAGAATGAAACTAGACCCATGCTTATCACCATGCATTAAACTAAAATCAAAATGGATCAAAGATCTAAATATTAAAATAGAAACACTAAATCTACTGGAAGATAAGGTAGGTAGAAATCTTAAAGACACAGGGGTAGGCAAAGAGTTCATGAACAAAATACAAACCACATGAGAAGTACTTCAAAGAATCAATAACTGGGACTTCATTTTATTAAAAAGTTTTTGAAGTTCAAAAGAAATCACCAACAGAGTGAAGAGAAAACTCACAGAACGGAAAAGAATTTTAGCCAACTTTCTGTCAGACAAAGGACTTATATGCAGAACACATAAAGAATTGAAAAACATTAGGACCCCAAATTCGAAGACCCAATCCAAAAACAGGCATCTGAGATGAGCATACACTTCTCAAAGAAAGAAATACAAATGGCAAATAAATACACGAAGACATGTTCAACATCACTGGTCATTCAAGAAGAACAAATCAAAACAACATTGAGATTCCATCTCAGCCCAGAAAGAATGGCTGCCATCATGAAATCAACCGATAACAAATGGTGGTAGGGCTGTGGGGAAAAAGGAACACTTCTCCACTGCTGGTGGGACTGTAGACTGGTGCAACTACTGTGGAAATCAGCGTGGAGATTCCTCAAAAAACTAAAATTGGAAGTCCCATTCAATCCTGCTATTCCCCTTCTGGATATGTTCTGAGAAAAATTGAAAATGTCATGCCACAGCAATATATGTACACCCATGTTTATAGCAGCACAATTTGTAATAGCTAAATCTTGGAAACAACCCAAATGTCCATCAATCACAGAATGGATAAAAAACATGTGGTATTTTTATACAATGGAGTACTACTCAGCTAAAAAGAACGGTAATCTTGAGGCTTTTATAGGTAAATGGAGGCAACTTGAGATCATACTTTTTTTATATGTATTTTATTAATAATAAAAGACAAGACAGAAGAGAATCCCCCATACTTGCTACATTGTCTGCTATAAAGTGATGCTTGGGTTGCTGCCCAGAGGCCTGGCCAAATCTACAAAACAAAAGTTGGTTGATGTTCCTTGGTTGCTATTAATCCAGCCAGACCTCCGAAACAGCAGGTTGCTTACCGTGGGGGGGGGGG
>RJWM01029975.1:0-23897 GCA_004363535.1 Dasyprocta punctata | reverse complement strand
ATGTGTATTTACTGTTGTTGTCAAGGAGGGGGAAAATGTCAAGATTTAGCTTTTCTACTCATTCTGAAAGGTCTGCATATGTTTAATGTTGCTTCTGATCACCAGGACTTTGCTGGAAAATCTCTGAAGCCAAGGCAAACAGAGACGCAGGAATTTCTTAACAAGTTATTATTCCAAAGGAGAGTTATTGGTAAATAGACTCTTTTTGTAGGACAAGATCTTGCTATGTTGCCCAGGCTTGCTTCTAACTCCCGGGCTCAACCAATCCTCCCCCTGAGCCTCCTGAGTAGCTGGCACTACAGTGATGCATCACCACTCCCATCTTGGTAAACAGATTTTTAAAAGTTATTATCATTCATTAAGAACTTCTTTGCCAAAAAAAAAAAAAAGAACTTCTTTGAAAATTTGTCATAAATACAATTAAAATACAGTATCATAATACAGAAATCTGTGCCTTGGTTTCACATTACAATGTTTCAAATTTCCAGTACCCATCTCTAAAAATATTTTTAAATATCACAAAAACAGAAGTCCAAAATATCAAATAGGATAAAAGTGTCGTAACAAATAGGACAGGAGATAGCAGGTATAACTGTGAAAGAAGAGAGAAAGTATTAGGGAAATATTTTTTAACTTAAAAAGAATTAGTGATTTTTAAGAAAACTTCTCTTTTTCTTACAGTCTATCCAAACCAAACGGTGTGTATTTTACATCACACTATAATAAGAACCATGAAATTCCATGTTTTTACTCATTTGTCTTTACTAAGAGTTTTTTTTTTTTTCAGACTTGGTAAATTAAAGATGCACTCATGGTCATAAAAAAGTTACTTTAAATGCAGACAAGCAGGTGTTTTACCACTTCTCTCTGTGTGACATTATATTTATCACAGTCTGACAGGAAGTAACACTGTGAAAGCAATTCCATCACCAGCAGAGAGGAAGGTCTCTGCCTGAGATTAGGACCAGACAGCATGATTCACAGCCCAGCCCGGAGTGAGTCCTGGGATCTTCATTGACCACAATTCATAGAGTCACTTTCATTGCAGATATACCTCCAGAGTCTTGTGATGTTTTGTGGGTTCTTTTCTTTTCTTTTTTCTTTTCTTTCCTTTCCCTTCCTTTTTTTTTTTTTTTTTTTTTTTTCTCTTCCCTTTTTTTTTTTTTTTTTTTTTTTGCTATGAGGAAGCAAGGCTTAAGACTGACCACAAAGAAAATGATTGATTATTCAATAACAAAAATGTGTTAAAAATAATTTTTGAACATGAAAACCTAAGTAATAAATTGCACCTTTGAAGAAAAGGGAATGTGGTGATAGTGTGTCACGATTTATCAGAGGGCTGGCCACACGGTCCTTCTGTATCTTTGGGTCCTTCTGTATCTTTGTTGTGGACCCACTGACTCTTCACTCGCCTTGATCTTCTGTCATCCTGACTCTGTCACCCTGCACCCCAGCTCATTAGTCATGACCCTTCACAGTTCCTTTTGGTCCCCTCTGGCACCATGATCTATGACTTCTCCACTGGTAGTCTCCCCCAGTGATGCTTCCTACATCCTGGTTTAAAAGTAACAGTGGTTGCCTATTCCCTATTGCATTAAACTAAACTCATTCAGCTGAGTTTCAGGGCTACAGAGAACAAAGCCCCAGTAAGTATACGTAGCCTTATGTCCTGTTGTCTTCACTGTATTATGCTCCCCTCCGCCTCTTTCTTTGCACAAGTAATGCAGGCAGCATCTACTAATTCTTGTTCTGATCATTCTTCAAGGGCTCTAAGACCACACAGTGATTCTCCCAAAGTCTTATGGCCTTCTTACCAGCCTGATAATAGGAACCTCCCCATTCAGCACTTCTGTTAACTTTCTACAACTGCTTCCTAACTGGATTGTGCACACATGCAACTTGAAGACAAAGACTAATAGACTAAATAGACTAATAGACTAAAGACTAATGTTCCTTCATATTTTTTCAAAACCCTTGTACAATTTGGGAGATCATTCACAGCTCCAGATTCACTACTACACGATTCCATTTCTTTCTCTGACCCAAGTCTTCATCTAATTTTCATACCCCACCTCACATACTGTAAGTCGTGAAAGGAATAAACAAATGACCAGTTAGAAGGAATTCCCCTAAAAGACCAACAATAAACAGAAACCCCTGAAAGCCCATTTGAGAGAGAACCGAGAGAAGGTTGAAAAGAAGCATGGCTGACCCATGGAGGTTCCTGACCAGTGTTCCAAGGTAAACTTTTAAGAAGCCCTTGGTACAGTGCTTCATGTGAGCCAAGGAGGGGCCGGCTCACTTGCAAACCAAGCTGAGCAGAGGGTTTTGATATTGTTTTTAAAATGCTCTCCCCCAAACCAGTTTTGGAAAATGCTTGAGCCTTGAGAAATCTCATTAATACTAAAAAGAAGATAAAAAGGAGAGGCCTCCATTTGAGAGGCTGATGTCATCTATCTTCCCAAGCAAAGGAGACACTTTCCTTTGTGGAAATCAAGGGTGACATCATCTCCTCATCAAGTGCCGCTTAGCTCTTCCCCACTGAGCTCCCTGCTGCAATGTTCTCTTTCTTTGCAAATGTCACTCTCTTTGCTTACAAAGCTCCTTGACCTTGTTTGTATGCTAGGTCCCACTGCCAAGTGAAAGAAAGCTCCAGAGGAGCAGGCAGAAGAGAGGAGGGGTGTGCACAGCTGCCGGTTGGGAGGCCTCTATTCACACAGCTTGCAGACAGTCCTATCTGTGCTTCAACAGCCTAGGCGGAGGCCCCCAAGGCCGAATTCATCCTCTGAACAATGCTGCCAATGGTGAATACTGTGAACCGATTAGCCAGGCAGGATGGCTGTGGCCATTCCTTTATTTCCAGGGTGGGACTCTCTTTGAGGGCCAGAATAAAGCCATGGCAGTGTGGCTTCATCTTACTTCTACAGAGCCACTTTGAAAATGGGCCCACAGAGAAAGCCCGTTTGTAGATCTATTTTCTTAAAGTAAATAGAAGATCTGTGCAGTTGATAAAAGAAGCACATTTGGTAAACAGATTTATCAGTTACCAAAATGAATGAAGTGTGCAAGGATTCTTCCTCAACAGGAATGCTTAGGAAATGATGTCACTGTAGATTCTGAGCTCTCTGCAAACAGTGTTTGTATAGCTATTATTATATAGCTTGCAAAAGAGCAAGAGAAGGAAACCCCTGAGATGTGTTTTGATTCTGATGAAGAGGTTAGGAGTTTAAAGCTGCTTTTTCTAGCCAGGTAAGAAAACAGCTCAGGGCCAGGTCTGGCTGAGGTTTCTGAGGCCCCCACCTAACTCTAACAGTGCAAAGAGTCAATTGTTTTTTGAAGTTTTTTTTTTTCTGTTGATACATTTTACACACTCATGTATGAACTCACAAATGCATTCCAGAATAAATTTACTGCACTTGAAAATTGAGAGGATGGTCACGTGCTGCATAGAGGTGTTTCAGTCATGCCAGATGGCATATGCCACAAAAGTCCCATAAGATTATGTCCCCAAGGGACACTGTAGCAGTCTCGGTTAGGGCAAATACACTGTAATGTTGGTTCATGATGAAATTGGCTGTACCAATACATTTCTTAGAGCATAGCCCCAGTGTTAAGTGATGCAGGTCTGCATGTTTAACATTTACTTGCAGTTTGTATTTTGTTCTGTAATGAGATCCACAATTCACCGTACTACTTAAATCCTTCAGAATCCTACCCCAAACCCATTTTTTTATAAAGCATGAAGGATGTGCATAAAGAAAGAGGGTGTGGCTCACATGACTGTCTGCGTCCCCGCCTCATGTGACCTGTGTGCTGTGATCATCTCTCGGCTCTCCAACCTCCTAGAGGGCTGCAGCCCATGGACTCCATTCCAACTGCTTTGAACTTGGGTGCCCTGCTTCCTCTGATCACAAAGCCCTTCTATCTGGAATCTTTTTCTTTCTCCTATTTGCCTATTTACCACCTGTTTATTTTTCAGATTTTTGCCCTAAGGTCCTATTCTCATGGAAGATTTCTCTGACTGCTTGTCTAGCCCAGGTCAGAACTCTTTGTGAGTGTTCTGGTGGCATTTATCATGGTTTTGATTGTCTGTTTATTTGCATATTTACCAAATGGTCACTTCTCCCATTGCCCTGGAAGCTCTGTGAGAGTAGGAACCATGATGATTGGTAAAAGTTATTTTGTGTCCCCAACCCTAGGAGAGTACCTGGTACAAAATAGCTCCTTAATACCCAACGCATAAATGGATGAATGACAGTTCACAATCTGTATCTTCGGTTTATCTTCAATGGATAAGCAATGGGGGCACCTTTCCGGTGAAGACCTCCTGTATCTTTGTCTTCTCTATTGGCTCATTTTCTCAGGCTCTTTCACATTACAGATACAATTCAGATGCAGGGCATAACTCCGTGCTTATGGCATTGCATAACTATAGTATATCATAGCTAAATTTACACATCTCTAGCTATAGACAATCTCCTTCCTGAAGACTCTTCCCAAGTATCATTTGTATATATACTGGGGGCAGCACAGTTTTAAATTTTCTTTCCAAGTTCTGTTCCCAACTGGCAAAATATTGCAAAATATTGCTCCAAGCTCAGCAAGTTTTCAGTAATTGCAGGAAAGTTTGGAAATAATAAACAGGGAAAGAGAATAGACAGAGAATGTCTTTGACTCTCCCAAAAGAAGACAGATTCCAAGTAGAACTGGTAGAAAAATTTTTTTCCATCAAAAATTCACCAGAGGGTTTGGAATGTTGGCTGGAAGAATCCAATGATACAGTAACCTGAATGTGATCAATAATGACCATTCAGTAGAGTTCCTTAAGGTGGCTGTGAGCAGTATGACTAGAACAGCCCCAGGGAGTGGGATACCCAGGAGTAGAATGATCTAAACAGACAAGCCATTGTTCTTGATACCCTCTTCATTCTGACTGCAAGACTGAACTATTTAGAACTAATCAACCATAAACCAATTGAATCTTATCTATGTGAGAACCTAGGCAATAGGTATTCTTCTAAACTCTGAGAAAATTCCAATGGGCATTTTGGGCTGAAGGCTACCTTCCAGAGCCTGCAGTCCAAGTCTCCTGGTTAGCACTTCCTAGCCTCCACTCTTCTGTCCCCAGATAAGATTTTTACCCCTTTGGATCTTTGAAGCAATAAGGTTCTCTCTTACAGGATACCCAACTGCTACTGCCCTACTGTGATGGAAATGAACTATTACAACAATGTGCCCTTTGAGCACCTCAGAAGGCTTCTCCAGTCCTTAGGGATATTGCCTTTCTACTAGTTTCTGTCTCCAGACTTAACACCCATTCTTACCTTGTTCCTCAAAGTGTGGCACCATCAACCTCAGCTGCGAAGTTAAGAGTTACAGATTCACAGGTCTCACTCCAAACCTCCTGGATCCGAATCTTTCTTTTTACAAGATTCCAGTGAGGGCCAGGGGTGGAGCTGAGTGCTGGAGCACATGTTTAGCATATGTGAAATCCTGGGTTTAATCCCTAGCACCTCAGAAGAAGAGAGAGAGAGAGAGGGAGAGAGAGACAGAGAGAGAGAGACAGAGAGAGCACAGTACAGTAGTTCTGTGCATACAAACAACTGAGAAACCCTTCTGCTCTGGAGACTTTCCACAGCCCTTGAAAACCCAGGCTATTTTGTGAGATTTTTCTGCACTTTTATGGCTTTGCAGGTTTCCTCTAGTTTACCTAAAATGATGTTTGTGGTTCCAAAAGACTAGATGTGGACTCCTATTATTTATATCTATATTTCCCTCCAAGCCTCACGTGCCCCTAAGTAGCACACTGGATCACGGAGGTATGAGAATCAGCAGTGGGTTCGTGCACTTCAGAGTTTGTAGCTAAATGTAATGTGGACAGGTAAAGCCTGGTCGGAGGAGGTGGGTTACTGAGGTGTGGCCTGGAAGGGTTTATCTCTTCCCCATTCCTCCCCTTACTCTCTCTGCCTCCTGTCCACCATGCCTGACAGCTCTCCTCTGCCAGGCCCCTGTACCATGCCGCCCTGTCTTGGAGTCAGCTGACTATGCACTGAAACCTGTACAAACTGAGCCAAGATCAACCTTTCCTCCTTTAAACTGTGGACGTTGGGCATTGTGTCTCTGCGATGAGAAAGTAACTAAGATAAGGAGTACAGTAGAGAGATGATTCAGTCCAATCTTTTCAATTATTAGATCAGTGAGCATTCGGTTAAATCTAAAGGCTCAGACTTTCCACAAAGTTAATTATCATAGCTCATTTACTTTGGGACTTCTTAATCTATGTTTGAAGTAAGTAGTTCTGTGGATTACAATACAACATAACTTTAAATACTGAGAACCTTACATGTATATTTCAGTGTAAGTATACTTGGTCCCCAGTTCATAACCTCAGAACATCTAGCTCCATCCAGTACACACAGATGGTCTATTATAAAACAGGCTTTACATTAGGTGGTTTTTGCCCATCTAATATTGTAGGTTAAAGTAAATGTTTTGAGTATGTTTAAGGTAGCCCAGGTTAAGTTATTTGATCAGTAGAATAGATGTATTAAATGTATTTTTGATTGGTGATTTTTTTTTTTTTTTTTTTTTCAGCACGGGGGATTGAACTCACAACCTCGCACCAACCAGGGCAGGTGCTTAAGCCACTGAGCCAAACTCCCAGCCCCGGTTTTTTGAGGCAGGGTCACACTGTGTGGCTCAGGCCAGCCTTGCGCTCGCGTTATAGCCCAAGCCGGCCTGGAACTCACAACGCTCCGCCTACCTCAGCCTCCCAAGTGCTGGGATTAAAGGCGTGCGCCACCATGCCCGACTGATTGGTGATATTTTTAATTTACAATGGGTTTATCAGAATATGACCCCACTGTAAAATAAGAGGGTTATGGCCTAATAAATAGGGCTACGTGGTAAAGTACGTCTGTGTAGTGCTGAGATTCATATGGGTGCACTATATAACATCAACAACCCTGAAAGAGTCAACCCTGGCACATTTGTGTGCTCATCTTGCTTGGATTATCCCCAGTTTGACAGTAGCATCACAGTTTAGATGACTGTGCTTGCTTTCTGAGTTAGAACTGAAACTCCACTTCTCTTTCCAGTGGAGTGAAATATACCAGTGAGTTTCAACACCATGGTTGGGTACTGCTGCTGTGATACTACAAACACTACACTTTTTTCTGGGCTGAATCAACCGAGGGCAATGACTCATGAACTCCAATCACCAGGGAAAACAGTTAAGATACAGGTTTCTGAGTCTACCTTGAGAGTTTCTGATTCACTAGGTCTGGATTGGGGCCAAGAGTTTGCATTTCTAGCAAGTCCCTGGTACTGTTGCTGCTGTTCTTGTGAATCATTGCTCTGGGAGCCACTACCTGTTGATTGGTCCACAGGAGGTAAATCTTGAAGTCTCAGGCCTCTCATTGGAAACAACTTCTCATCTTCAGAGGAATGATGACCTCTACCTGCTTCCTAAACTCCCAGTTTCAAGATGGGTTCCAATGGGTACCCTTGGGCAGGTACAATGCATGTGCCTTGCTCCGTGTATTCAGGTTAAATTCTTTGCTCCTGATCTCCTCTCAGCACCACATTTTCCTGATCTCTCTCACTGACTCCCATTCTTTCTCATTCCTGGATCCCTATCACTCTTTCTCCACATAATGTCCAGGTGAGCCTTGACCCTCACCCTACTCCATGGCACCTGCGCATCACCTGTCCTACTTGGCAACATGAAGAAGTTAAACCTGTTTGTTATACCCAGATATAAGTCTTCATCCTTAGGAATTTCGTTTGGCTTCCTTCTTTATCCGATGCAATTTATCTCTGCATCTATTTAAGCACTTACCCAAATTCTTTCCACTTTGACTCCACCTCCTCTCACCTCTCCTTTTAACCCCACCCCAGCAGGATTTAACTCTTCACTTCCTACTAAGATCTGAATAAAATTTCTAAAGTCTAGCACTAAATTTCTTGGTTTCATTATTTGTTTAATTAGCTTGGTTTCATTATTCGTTGATGGCACTGCTTCCAAGGATGGAATTAGGAAGGGAACAATTCTTGGACAAATAGCAACTGAAACACAGGTGAGATGAGTGTAAAGCTTACCGTGAGCCAGCCACTGCATCTGAAAGCCTTTTTCACCGTTGCTAACTCCATCAGTGTGGAAAAGCACTGTAAGTTCGGAGCTTGTGGTACTTCCCGATGGGGGGATGTCTGTTCCACAGTAGCGCCCAATCCGCTCTCCGCCATCATAGAGCTAAAATGGAGGAGAAATTTTCCAGTGTAGAAGCATTTTACATGATTTTTCCAAAGAAAAAGCAATATCTACTCACACAGCAAACACTGTTCCCTGGTTCAAAGGCTAGAGGTTCATCTGCAGAGAGAAGTTGAATACAGAAGGCTTAACACAAAAATTAAAAATAGTCAACTGTCTCTAAATAGGGATATAGAGATGCATCTGATTTCTAAGCCCATAAATTGGAAACTGAACTACTAATTTCTATATTTTATGTCAGCTGTACCAAAATACAATCCAGGTACAGAAAAGGGAAATGGCTGCATTCGGATATTAATGAGACCTAGGAAATGCTCAACAAATAGCAACTATTATAATCCTGAGAGATAATTTGCTAAATAAATACTAACCATAAAAATTCAGACATTTTGGAAAGGTATAAAAAAAGAAAACACAACGTTAGCAACAATGAAGATAAAATACTCTTAATATTGTGTTCGTACCAGAAATTTCTCTTGTTGATATGTTTTTTTATCTGTGTGTGACACACACATTTGTGCAGGTGAATATGCATATAAATTTAGACTACATGTTTAATTATCTTCCCTGTTTTATCTCTAAGCATGTAATGAAGTAATCTGTGTGAACACTTTTAAAAGGTACAAAATGCTTTGTTAGCATTATAATTCTATTGGTGTTCATTTAGGATATTTATAATTTTTTGCCAGTATAAATATTTGTTTCATATTTAAACTTTTTCTTTACAAAGATTCCAATAAAGGGAATTAATCAGAGTATAATCTTCTGTGGTTCTTGATATAATATTATTGCATTTCTTCTTTTTCTATTTTTTATTTTTATTTTTTTGGTGGTGCTAGAGATTGAACCCAGTACCTTGTATATGCAAGCACTCTACCACTGAGCTACTTTCTCGGTAGTATTACATTTATTTATTTATTTATTCATTTATGGCACTGGGGATTGAACTCACAACCTCGCACCTGCCAGGGCAGGCGCTTAAGCCACTGAGCCAAACTCCCAGCCCTGGTTTTTTGAGGCAGGGTCACACTGTGTAGCTCAGGCCAGCCTTGCGCTCGTGTTAGAGCCCAAGCCAGCCTCGAACTCACAACGCTCCTTCTACCTCAGCCTCCCAAGTGCTGGGATTAAAGGTGTGCACCACCACGCCCAGCTCGTAGTATTAAATTTATAATCAGAAAGGTTGCACAAAGATATTTCATTGGTAAATTGGCAAATTACAGACATATTTTTCTTTTCAGTAGAATGTTCTCAGTTGAGATAGCTATTATTTTACAACTGGTGCCAATAGTGAAAAAATCTGTTATTTTTGTAATTATCTTAATTTGTGTTACATAGGGTACTTTGAAACATTGAGGCTGGGGTGTGTTGGTTTTTGCTTTTCTTTTTTTTTTTTTTTTCATATTTAGTGGATATTTATACTTCTTCTCTTGGAATTTTTCTGTTTAGGTCTTTGATCATTTTTCCAAGAAGTATTTCTACAACCTATTGCACCTGATTTAATAATTTCATCAGACAGATATCCCCAAATTAAAAATTAAAAAACTAAGAAAAGTTCTCCCTTGTCTCTCTTCATTTGGGAAAGATAACAACAATCCCTAACGACTGGCTTCCTCCCTGAGTCAGGTTATTGTATATTCTCTAAATTCTCTTGATGTCCACACAGAGCACTTTGTTCCAGTCACCCTTGGGATGAGCCACCTGTGACAATGAAATGGAAAACATCGAATGGACACATAAACTTCCTTGATTTTTCTCATGGAGAGTGCACATACGTGAGGATATACATGAGTTTGCATGGATCTGCGAAAAAATACATAACATGGATTCAGTAAATTATGAACAGACCAAATCGTTTTTAGTTACAGAAATGTAAAGATATAAAGTGTTGTTTGAAACATACTGATTCGATTATGGAAAATAATAACCCAATGAGCCTTCGCTAATCCCTACAGTCAGGCATAGATTAGTTTTCCTTTGAAATCTTTTAGTTCCTCATTTGTACTTCTTTTGTGCAAGGGACCACATCCCCTAGCATTCTGGTTATGGGCCCAGCGCTTGTGAGCCCTATGGCCTGTGAGTTCTTAGAGTATTCTGTCTCTGCCTAGAGCAGAGTTTAATGGTGTCAGGTCCCCTGTGTCTCTTCAATGAATGAACACCGGGGTTTCCCCCCAAATTGCATTTATTTTAAGGATTTAATCTGCACTAGTACTAGAACCCTGTATAGTTATATAGACATTGAAATCATACAGTCCTACATCTCATTTTAGGTAGTACAGGGGCTGATCCCACAGACTGAAAAACCAAGTGGGGACTTGTTCACAGTTATAATAAATCACAAGCTTTCTAAATGTCGGCTTGACTTGTGGAGATCTCATCAAGATCGGCTGCTCATCAAGGCACCCATGCTCACAAGCTTTCTAAATGTTGGCTTGACTTGTGGAGATCTCATCAAGATCGGCTGCTCATCAAGGCACCCATGCTCATGAGATTTCAGGGGAGGTCAGTGGAGATGTAAATGTAGAAGTCCAGAGTCCATTGTATCATTCGTTTATCCTTCAGCAATAAACCTAAGCTTTTTAAACCAATGAATAAAAATGTGCTTTATTTTTCTGGCGTGTGACTTCTGCTTCCTTAAAAAAAAACACTGCCTTCAAAAAACGTGTTTCTTATCAGATTTCTAATACTTTACACATTTCACAGAAGTCATAGTGAAGAAAGGATAGTGACAGAAAGGAAGAAAAAACATTAGAAACAAGAAGGAACAGAAACAAAAGCCCTAGGCTGCCGCAGGTCTCAGACCCCGCCCTGTAGGCTGGTGGAGTGAGGGATGGCGATGGTGACTACCGAGATCAGTGCTCCTAACCCACCAGTCCCTGAAGGACAGCTCCAAGTCAGTTTTTATTAATTCTGTTCCATGAAGTTCACTCAGGAACCAAACACAAAAATAAACATCCTGTTCCCAAGTAGAGGTATAATAAGCAAGTAAACACTCCCCTATCCTGTGTGTGAGTGTGTGTGTGTGTGTGTGTCCCTGAGGATCCAGCACGGGGCTTCTAGCACACTAGGCAAGTACTTTACCACTAAACTACATCCCCAGACCCCCCATTTCTAACTTTGTGGTTTAGTGACCAAAGCTGAAATTATTTCATCTTTATCTAGCAAAACTCAAGGTAAATTTTCTCTATAGCCATTAGCACCTTAAGCCACTTACAAAGTCCTGGGTATCAAGCTGAGGAGACATACAGTATTTTCATTATACACAAGACCATGAACAATATAAGGAGCCTTTCCCCTCCCTGCTCAGCAAGGTCAAAGGATATGGCATTGTCACATGATCTACAGGGGATTTTTTTTCCCTTCCTTCCGAAGGGATTACTTCATTCAAGGAGAGACCCTTAGTCCAGCCCTTCAGTGAACTCAAATAACACATTGTGAATGAGAGGGGGGAGGTGAAAGGGTAAGGCAGTGAGTTGGGGGGCGCTGATGAATGACAATTAGCTTCCTTTTGCCTTTGGAGGAGAGGGAATAATGCATTGAAATAAACATCAGATAGACATTTTTGAAACTGCTTCAATGTAATGACAAACAAATTAATGCATTAGTTAGTCTAGAACAAGGACTCCATGAAGGCAAAAAAAAAAAAAAAACCCTCAGTTTTATGTCCTTTTAACATTTACACTTAATTAAATCAGGTTTTTTCCTTTGTTTTGTTTATAGTCACACAGACGGCTAACGTCACCTCTACAATTCATTCCTGTGTAAATTTACCACACAAAAAGTAACAGTCATTTTTCAAGGTACACAAATACAGGTTACCATGGAAACCAGTTGGTGTCTTGCTGCTTCTGGTTCTGTTTTCAGAGCAGAATGTTAACCACAGAACATTCCAGCTGTGACTCACTGCCATAGCGCACTGGCTGGCCAGCACGGACCAGGTAAAAGTACAGTCTTTTCTGCTTTTAGAGAGTCAGAGATCTACTCCGAGTGAACAACAGTTGAACGTCTAATTTAGTTCATTTAAAAGAAACTAGTAGAATCTAAAAATGAAAAGCTGGAAACTCTCACCTTGAACATGCAGATGTTATTTATGTAACTGTATTTAGAGAAATGTTTTTAAAACTTAAAGTCATGTTTCCATTTTCAAGTTGGCCATTGAGTTTATCTTCACATGTGGAAATCTGTACATTATAAAACCTCCTGTATAATAAAATCTTTTCGGTCATTCTCTTAAAAAGAGACTACTCATTCCTTTTTGTGGTTTGGGTCCTCACCACCATCTGGACCCAAAATATCTCAATCGCTCTTAGGACAAAGAGGAAGGAAATCTCTTGCCGAAGCCACACTCTCCAATGTCTATAAACTTCCTCTGTGTGGGTTTGACACAAAGAGTTTATCAGACCATTAGTGACTTCAGACTCCAAAGGGGATATGAAATGATCGTGGTGAACTCCTCAATATTAAGGTCCCATACAAGATGAAAGATATAAAACTGAAGACACATAAAGTGTCAGTGACAGAGACAGTACAATTTTTTGCTTAGAATTTGTTTTGTTTTGTTTTGTTTTGTTTCTAGATAGGGTATTGCTTTGGTGCTCAAGCTGGCTTTCAACTCTCAGGCTAAAGTGATCCTCCCACCTCAGACTCCCCAGTAGCTGAAACAATAGGTATGAACATTGCACTTGGTTAGACTGTGAGTTTTTAGGTATTTAGAAATCACTGGAAGTCAAGCTCCAAATGACCAGGGACCCAGACCCATCTAACATGTACCTCAACCTGTTCACTCCATAGGAGTCAACTTTACAAACTCTAAAAACAAAACAAACAAACAAACAAAAAAAACCCCACCAAACTCCTCAAGTGTCTCTTTGTTGCTAAGTTATTTTATGACTTTGAACATATATATATATATATATATATATATATAAAACTATAACAAATAAGAATTATAATTAAATTGTCTCATATATATGAGCAGGGGATGTACAGATTGACTTTCCTAAACTTATTTTAGACTTACAATGAGTAACAACAAATATTTCAGATTGCCACCTAATTCATACTTTTTCTAATTTTCTCTCATTTCCTAAGTATTTCTGGAAATTCTTTTTTTTAGTAGTGAAATACTAATTTTAAGACTTAGTTAAACATAATCTATATAGAGGAAGCAAAGCAAGAATTTCTTTTGAGCAATATCCTAAAATACTAGAAACTTCTGAGAAAAATTTTGGCCTGCTTACTGCTACAAACCTTTGAAATTTTCAAAGAAAACTTGATTCTTTAGAGTTAAATATCTAAGTGACATAATTTATCAGTTATAAGGGAGAATTTTAGGCATAGCGAAAATCCCCTATTTTTGTAGAGAACAAAAATTCTAGTCAATGTAAAGAAGCTAGTTCAGTTTGTGAGAACTAAACTAATTCCTAGAAAGCCTTTTTGAAGTCAGCATCACTGATGAAAGATTGAATCTCAAATAGAAGCCAGAATGTCATTTTCTCATAGGGACATAGTATAGTAAGGCTCCAGTTTCATGGTGTAGCTCTGAACATTTCATTGAACATTAGTCCTGTGAAAATTACTTAACTTTTCCAAGCTAAACTTTCTTTATAAAGCTGGTATCACAATGCTACTTACCTCATAAGGTTGTGACAAACGAGACAAACTATGTAACAGGTTTAGTTATGAGGCCTAGCATGCAGGATGCACTGATAATGTTATTCTAACTTTTGGTGACAGACAAAGGGAACCAACAATTTTCCAAAGAAACCACCTCAAAATAGCCTTAAGAAAAGATATATGAGAATACGGAGAACTGAGGCTGATTCATGTAAAATATTTCAGAGAAATAATTACTAGCGGGGCAGACACATGAGGGAGCAATGAGTCAAGGGAGAAGTTGGGTAACCTTTCCAGTGTGCTGCTATGGTGACCAGATGGTGTGTGGAGGGGGAGGGAGGCCATCTCTGCCACGCCAGATGCAGAGCCCAATGCAAATCACCCTTGTGGGGTGAAGGTAAGTGTGGCGTGTGTGTCGGGGGCTAGGAGAGGATGGCGGATCACGGAAGGGGCAGACAGCAAGGAGAATGGGGAATTAACAGCTGCCAAGGCTGCCATGGTCAGTGAATAAACAAGATCCACCAAGTGGCAAGAAGTGGTTTTTCCTGGTGCAGTCTCCTCTCCCCTTGCTGTTCTGTTGCTAAAATTGTGGGAACTGAAGAATTCTTGGAGTGTCTGCTCAGATTTTCCTCTGCCCAAGAAATAGTAACAGCAGGATCTGTGGAGCTGAGCTGACTCATGAGAGGTTTTTCTTTTTTCTTTTTTTTTTCTTTTTTTAAATCTTTAATCTCCTGTAGCACTGGGGATTGAACTCAGTGCCTTCCTTGCACAGAGAAAGTAAGTACTCTGCCACTGAGCTACATTCCACCACCCCAGTGTCATTACTAAGGGTGTTGTTAAAGTTTACGCACACAACTTAATAAACTTGGAATGTTCAGAGTTCGTTTGAAATTTTAAAGGCTTTGAAATGTTCCTGTAACAGCAGCAGAAATTGTTGAACGTGAATCACAGTGTGGAAAAGAAGAAAATCCCCAAGGAGTAAATATATGTTTTAAAAAATGTAGTGGGAAAATTATGCAGATGTTGAAGAGGAAGGCTTATAGACAGAATGTGACAACCCAAGGGGGTTCTATGGTGGCCCTCTGGAGCCTGGGTCCCCCTCCTCACCGTGCACACAGCAACTGGCTTACACGCCTCTTCCCTGTCACAGGAAAAGTCACACTGGCATGTGCTGACAGGGTGGAGCAGGAAACAGGAAATGCTCATCTAAAATGAAGAACTACTCATAATGGTGGCCTTGCATGAACGTAAGAAACCTCCAAGAAAACCACATTCAAGTTATTGTGTGTCACTCTGAGTTAGAGGTCTATGTCTGAGCAGACCAGGGAGTCGTCTTTCTGTGCAGTGGCTAGTTGCTATCCACTCTGACTAGTGCATTGACATTTTTATTTCAGCTCTACATTACTCATATTAGATGCCAGGAAGGCTGATTTTGGTTTTTTTTTTTTTTTCATTTTTAAAATTACTTCCTGATGGCAAATGTTTGTCAAAGATGGAATGTAGTTGTGAAAATGTTTGTCTCAGTGTTGTTTACAATAGTAAAAATCTGAAAGATTCTGAATGTTCCACAGCAGGGACTCGTAATATATCCTGATAACAGAACAGGTGATGCTGAAAACATGTAGCCTGACAAATAAATGAGGAAACAGCTATGGGCTACTGTTTGGTAGAAAAAAGGTCATTATAGAATAATCTCCTTTGCATATTAAAATAAATGTATAAGGAAAAATAACAGGAAGTAATAATAAACATATTAGTAGTAGTAATGCAATTTAGGTTCTTTCTATTTCACCTAGTTTTTCCTTGTTTGCTAGGTACTCCTTTCTAACCAAATAAATGTATTTTTAAAGCATCACCTTTGAGGATCTATTGACATGACAATATAAATATGTACTGATAATGTTTTTCCAATCTTAAAATTTCATACCCTTTGAAGTTTCCAGAACCCAGGTGACTTACTAAAAGTATTAGATTGCCTCGCTCCATAATCTCTCTTTTTTTTTTTTTTTTTTTTGGTATCGGGGTTGAACTCACAACCTCATGCCTGCCAGGAAGGTGCTTAAGCCACTGAGCTAAATACCCAGCCCTATTTTTTGAGACAGGGTCTCACTATGCAGTTCAGGCTGGCCTTGAACTCACTTTGTAGCCCAGGTTGGTCTCGAACTCACAGCAATCCTCGTGCCTCAGCCTCCTGAGTGCTGGGATTAAAGGCGTGTGCCACCACGCCCGACCTCCATAATCTCTTTTATGTGGTTCAGGATCATGCATAAACCATAGTTCACTGCAGTATTATTACATAAGGTGACATGCTCCACTACAAATTTTAAATCATCTTGTCTTTAATGTTTCCTTTTTTATCATACCCAGCTTTTAAAATTATTAATTAGACTAATCCTTTATTAAAAATAATTTTTGTAGATATTCAGGGACTAAATACCTCCTAGAAGTATGTTTTGATAGCCATTGATAGAGAAGCAAGTGCCTGATTCCCTCTCCAGTGGTAAATGAAATGTTGTGAAAACCAGGAGCGGTGTCTAGTGGACACATACGTGTTAAATTCCACCCCTCTGGGGGCCAGGGATATAGCTCAGTGGTACAAGAGCCTGCCACCCCTCCCCTGCCAACTGTCCTAGCACAGTGAGACACTCAAGATTTTATTACTGTCATTCTGCCTCCTGAGAGAGCCTCATCACCTGCTGAGATGGACTCTGGGGACCTAGAAGAATCTGGCTCAGAGAACAAGAATTTTTGAACCTTGAGCTAAAGTTAGGAGGGACCTAAAGTTCCATAATCTAGACTCTTCTCCAACTCAGCAAGATAAGTATATAATGTAAATAATAATAAATAAATAGTAGAGTGAAAACTGAAAGGTAGAGATGCAATTTTAAAATAAAGTTCTAAACTGGGTGCAATGGTACACATTTGTAATCCTAGCATTTGGGAGGCTGAGGCAGGAGGAAATTTGAGCCACGCTTAGGCAATTTAGCAAGACCCTGGCTCAAAATAAAGAATAAAAAGGGCTGAAAATATAGCTCAGTGCCCAGTACCATCCCCCAAATTCTACAAAGTTGGAAGCCTTTCTCATTTTAAAAACACAGAAAATCAAGAGAGTTAACCCAAATCCACCACTATGGTCACCAATATTTAAAACTCAGCATTATAATCAATGCATTCTTATCCACGCCAGCATTTGCTGAGACAGTGGCAGAGACCTTATGTGCATTTGCTGCCATTGCCCAGTTTGAGGAAGGAAGTCACGTGAAGACAACCAGGAAAGAAGCCACAGACAGAACAATGTCAAGTTCAGAGCACCTGTAGCACTTTGACGAGCTCACAGGTAGTGTGGAAATGGTGGTAGGTCTGCTCAGTTTTCACCCTGATCCTGATCTTCAGTTTGAAAGCATGCTGAGAGCAAAAGTAGTTTGTTTCGCATCCCAGAGCAAAAGCTGCATTTTGAAGGCTGCCTTTGCCTAGTTAACTGTAGCAAACTAACGCTGTCACATGAAGACTCTTCATAGTTAGGGTGATCAGAAACGATCTGTGCTTTTTTCCGAAACAGGAAGAGATTTTGATCACAGTGACATAACTTTTCTCCTTCAAATTTTTTTGCAATAAAAGAAAATCTCATTTCACATAGGTAACTTTGGAGCCCAAATTTCTCATAAAATTCTTCTTGACACACTTAATAACACTACACAGAGTTTGTCTTAATTAACTAACTCACACGCCTCAGATGACACTTCTTTTGAACACAGATCATTCTAGTAGTACTAGACTCCTGTCCAGGATCAAGACACAAACTGCATTGTTTGATATATTGTTGCCACTCTTTATGCACAGTTTTGAGCCGCAGATTTACAGCAGCTTCTCTGTGAGCGCTAAGCCAGTTGCCAAAGGCCTAGAAGCTAACTCTGACAGACAGTTCTGGGAAATATGACAAATCTGCCCAGGAAGTGTTGAAAGTAGAACCATGAGGATAAATGTGAACTCAGATGCACTGTTGCTAAGGCATAAAATCCCCAAGCTTCCGATTTTAACTGCCACACTTCCTGGATTCAGACTGAGAACCGCTATGACTTTTGTTAGAAAACTGGGAATTGGGGGATAGGAACTCTGCCTTCAACACCAGACCACTCTAGTCAATCTGCATTCATTGCAACTGGGAAAGCTATTTTGGCAGTCATAGGTTTTTATTCACCGCAAGACCCTTTAGGGAGCAACAACAACAACAAAATCCATGTAATCATCTTTAAGTTAGAATAGTAATAGAGCTGAGGTAGGTGGAGCGTTGTGAGTTCGAGGCCTGCTTGGGCTACACTGTGAGTGCAAGGCTGGCCTGAGCTAGATAGTGCAACCCTGCCTCAAAAAACTAGGGCTGGGAGTTTGGCTCAGTGGCTTAAGCGCCTGTCTGGCAGGTGTGAGGCTGTGAGTACGATCCCCAGTGCTGCAAAATAAATAAATAAATAAAATAAAATAAAATAGTAATAGATAATATTTATTAGCACTTATTTGTTTTGGGCGCTATTCTACAGCAACTCTATAATACAAGTAATGTTGCTATTTTTATTGAGAGTTCCAGAAACTATAGGTTTAGTAATTCTTTTTGAGGTTTACTAATCCTTTTAGGACTCACTACGTTGCCCAGGTAGGCCTTAGACTTATGATCTTCCTGTCTCAGCCTCCCCAGTAGCTAGGATTACATGTGTATACCACTGTGAATTCAATATTTTGAAAGGCATCAACTACTCAAAAATATTTCTAGTTTCTTCACTGATTTTTTAAAAAGAATGGTTAAAGTACAACTAAAAGTCCTATTCTCTGTATTCTTCATTGAATTTAACAGAGTATCCAGTAAACTAAGTAGATTAAAACATGACTTTTTCCATTACTTTTTTTCTTTTTTTTTGGTACTTCTAATTGAACCTAGAGTCCAGCTATGTTGTTAAGGCCGGCTTTAAACTTGCAATCCTCCTGCCTCAGTATCCTACATACCTCATACCTGGAATTACAGGCATGCACCACCATGGCTGGCTAAAATCCTGGTTTTATTATCTATCATTTATCCTTTGTAGAAAGTGTCAAAATGCATTAAGGAAACAGGCTGCACACAGAAAGTGAGAAGACAGTTAATATCTTGTGAATGGAACCATAGTTATATCTCAGTCTAGAGAACTGAATGCTCTCTGGCAATGTTTCCATATCTAATGGAGGCGCTGCTCTTACATCAGTATCAGTGTAAATAATGGCAGCAAACATTCTAATGTATCTGCTATGTGCCAAGCTTTGTACTGGTTCTTTACGTATATTAGCTCATTTACTTCAATTGCTCTATTTTACAGATGGGGAAAGTGAGGTACACAGAAGCTAAGTAACTTGTTGGAGGTCACAGTGCACATAAATTAAGGAACCTGGGCTTAAACCCAGGCTGATGGGCCCCAGAATTTCCTTCTACATCAATATGCTACTGAGCAGGTATGTAGGTGACAGAGCAAGATGATACATTCTGTATAAAGCCTGGGTGTTGTAAGTCATTCTGTGCCAAGGAGCCAGACTAGAGGAACACTAAATCTTTATACTTAGTATTCCACTGCATTCAGCAGATAGAAGGTGCTGGCTCAAACAATTCTGAGTCTAGTGATAACCCAACCCCCAGCAGTCTCTGGCTTTGTTGTCCATGCTGAGTTACAAAGAACTGGTTCATCATGAAACCAAGACAACTGGAAATTGAGCACCTGTTACACTGTCATATGACCAGGAGTGATGGACACCGCAAACACAAACATCTGTTTATTCTTCTCTTGTTAGAGAGGATGCAAACGTGCTCAAAAGGACAGAAGAAGTTGGCCTTAAAACGGACCCAACAGGGGACAGAAAAGTCTGTATCCTACCAAATAGCGACTGCATCGAGCACAGGAACTGGGAGAGAAAGGACCACCTGTGCACCCGAGAAGGTCTGCCACTCCTAGTTGACACAAGGAGTGGGGATGGCATTTCCAGGAGCCAGAGGTGGTTCTGGGGGGAAGCAACTTCCTGAAATGTCTGAGGAAAAACCTGAGTTGCCCAGTAGGAGTTCATACACTCTCTGGGCAGCAGTGTGGGGAAAGAGATAAATAATTCGTGAGTACTCAAAATACGCCAGGTATGCGCATTATCTTATTTTATCCAATAACTGCTCTATGAGTAGGTGCACTTATTGCCCCCATTTTACACACAAGGAAACTGAGGCAGCAAGAAACTGGACTCCTTGCCCAGCTGGCGAGGAGAAGCCCAGCTCTAAACCCAGGTGGACTACATGGTAGAACATGTCACACAGCCCTGAGCACAGCGACGCCAGCCTCTGTCTCCTCCTGCCAGTGTGACCCCCAAGTGAGCGCTGCTGCTACTCATCTCAGTTCTCCCATGTGTGAAACAAACATAAAAATATTCAATTACTGGGGTATTGTCAGACAGATAATGATATCTGTCAGTGTGTCTACAATAATGGCCAGCACATGGGAGACATTTAATTAATGGAAACAGTATGACAATTCTCAAAATAAACTTCTTTGAAATGAAGGAGAACTTTTCCAATGCCTCACGAACTTTAAAATTATGCTTATTTATGAGCATTAAAATACAATAAACTTGGAAAGTATCCTAGTATAATGTTCCCCAGAGAATGTTCTATGGACAAATGTCCAGTAGGTGCTACTTACTTAAATTCTGGGCAAAGACGAATCTACCTGGGACTCACCTTTAGTGCCCCCTCCCGCAGTGCCTCCTTCCTGAGGGGACCTGCTCTGGGTCCTGGCTGTCCCTGCAGGCAGCTCTATGAGGCTGGGTCCTAGTGCCACCCCTTCTTTCACTGTGTAACCCCATCCAGTCAGTCGTTCATCTCTGTCAGTTTTATCTTTCAAGTTCTTCGACCAACTTCTCCACAACGATGACGAAGGCCATCTCTCTCTCACTTGATCTGTACCTGACAATTTCCTTCCTGATCTCCATAGTTATTTTACCTCTCTCCAATTTATTCTTGTTGCTAGAGTTGCTGTTTTAGAAATGACAATTTGACCGTGATATTTGAGAGATGTCCTGTTGCTGAGAGAGGTCGCTGACACCCTTAACCTGCCCACAGGGCTCTGCTGGTCCAAGGCCCCCAGGCCCTGGGAGCTACATGCTGGTCTTTGATCAAGTCCTCTGAGACTGTTTTCCACGGTGAGCTCTCAAGCTACCTGACACTTTTGTGTATCTGCTTCCTCGGGGATTCCTTTCTCTCAACCACTGATGAGGTTGGTCACCAGCTGGGCCTTTTAAGTACCCTTTAGCTTTCCCTCCAATTAGCACAGCCCATGGGTGCATCTCATTTTATGATAAATAAATTAGTATCTGTGTCCTCCCTGATGACAGGGAAAAGCTGACAATAAACAGTTATGTTCCCATAACCTAGGTATCTAAAACATTCTACTGACTCAACAAGTGAATAAAAAATGGGTATGGAGAGTGAGAGTCCAAGGAAGTATCACAGACAAAACAAAACAGAGACCCCTATTTTAATGCATAATTCAGCATTTTCTAAATGTACTAAAACAGAGGTCTCTACTTGAAAGTCATCTATTGACACTTGCGGCAGATACAGCTATACCATTCCCCCAAGTTGACCTCCTCTTTGTCTGGACACATTTGCCAATATTTCCTTCCATCTGATTCCTTCATACCTCTCTATCCCTCCCTTTTTCCCCACTTAAGGCAGTCTCCAGTCCTCTTGATGTCAGTGACTTCTGTCAAATGCATTTCCCTGCAATCTTTTATGTATTTCATCTCTTGCTGAATCCTAACTGATGGCATCCTGTTCACCAGATGTCTGCAGTATCATTTGTTACACATCCATATCCTCCTTTCAATTGCAAAATAATTCCTTTTGAATGTAAGAATGGACAAAATGTTCCCAAATCTTTCAGTTCGAGGCCCACGTTTTCCAAGCCTATAGCCTGAGCAATAGTTTTTATACCACAAGGGTGAAACACTGGACCCATGTGACACTGTAATTAGTTGAGGCAATGCTAGCTGTTGCTATGGAGAACTAAGAAATTTATTGATGCTTAGTGTAACCAAGTTTATTTTGAAATCACACTGGAGTCAAATGCAGGTGTTCTTGGCTTTTCACACAATAATTCATAAGCCCAGACAAAGATGTGGTCATGTAGTCCTGGCTGCAGTAGCCATGGGAAAGCTCAAATTACAAGATTGCAGAAACTCAGAGGAATCCAAGAGAGAGAGAGAGAGAGAGAGAGAGAGAGAGAGAGAGAGAGACCGAGAGAGAGAGAGACAGAGAGACAGAGAGAGACAGAGACAGAGAGACACAGAGAGAGAGACAGAGACACAGAGAGAGAAAGAGAGAGAGTGGGGAATGGATGGGAATGGTCAGAGAGAAGGAACAAGCCCTTAAAGGAGAAACGTTGGGAAGTCGGGAAGTGCCTCTAACTGCCTTAGTTCTGGGTTTTTCCCAGCTTCTCGGCCTCTCCTGTGTGTCAGGAGGTCTCTTACTCTCCACGCAGTAACCCGAGCATTAATCCTTTTCACATGGCTCAGGTTGAGTGTATTTAAATCCCTGCAATCAGGAGCATTAACCAGACCAAGGAAAACGAGGAGGGCTGCCAATGATCTGCATCTTCCAAAATGTGGAAAAGATTTGTTGTGGAATCTCACAGATGAGTATAGTGGCAGTGATTTTTTAAAAACTCCAAATCAGAAACTAAAAATAATTTTCAACATGTGTAAAGAAAAATGTGATTGTAATAATGACTGCTTCCTTAATGAAGAAATTATGCTAAAATGTTATAAATTTCTCTCTGTAAGAGTGTCATGAAGCAGTAGATCTGAGGACCCCCCCAGACCCTCACTCCTGATCCCAACAAGGGTGACAAAAGTAGTTGGTGTCCATGGCATGTCATGGCCAAGAGTAGTAGCGCAGAGTCACAGCGGCCTGATAGATAGCCTGGCTTTGTCACTGATAATCTTTGTAACCATGGACAACCAATACCTTCCTCACTTTTCTCAACTTTAAATGAGAATACTATTGTTTCCTTTTACAGGTGCTATGAGAATTACCTAGAAAATAACACAGACTCAAAAGACACTTGCCACTATTATTACCTAGTTGTTTAAATACTGCTAGCTCCAAAACATTCAATAGTAGATCCATTTTAACAACAATAAAAAAAACTATTACTTTACAGTGTTTGAAAGATGTCCCATCTTGTGTAATATTTTTATTCATTATTTTTGAAGAAGTAGTAGGTCAATGGCCAATGACTTGCTATGCAAGTGATAATTCTCTAAAGAACAATGAATGAGGATGTGGGGGGGACCAGGTATGATGGAACTCTCAAAGTTAAACATAATTTACTAGGAATAATATCTTTTTAGATTTTCAAACTATAAATTATAAAATTTTTTTGTCTTTTTGAAACAGAGTCTCACTATGCAGTGAAGGCAAGCTTTGGGCTTATTTTGTAGTCAAGGCTGGTCTTGAACTTGCAATGTTCTTCCTGCCTCAGTCTCCCGAGTGCTGGGATTACAGAAGTGCACCACTACACACAATTAAGTTATAACTTTGCATAACATTCATCTTTCTATGCTGATTTCTCACAAATCTATTACTTGTTTATATATTCAGTCAACTATTAGAAATAGCCCCTTCCTCAGCAGCTTAAGCGTCTGCCTGGCTAGGCCCAAGGTTGTGAGTTCAACCGCTGGTGCCACAAAAAAAAAAAAAAAGAAAAAGAAAGAAATAACCCCTTCTACGTGGAGACTTTTGCGTAACACTCATGTAAAAGTGGCCTAGAGATTGCAGATCTCCATATAGGTCAATATTAAAACTCGGTTTACAATAAACTCCATTAAACTTCAACCTATAACATCAGAAGTATTTGAACCAGATAATGTAAAACCAACCCACCTGGCCCTGACCAGTCCGTGGCAGTGTTGCATCCCGTTCTGGAAGGCCATATTTTAGGAGGTATTAACATACAAAAGA
>RJWM01029974.1:0-23894 GCA_004363535.1 Dasyprocta punctata | reverse complement strand
CCCTGGAGATTGCTGCTGGGGCCTAGAACCTGGCTGTGTAGTGTTCAGAACCTCTGCAACCCAGGTGGCTAGCAGAAACACACCCCTGGGGTGTGTCACTAGACCTTCAGCCTTACTGGATGGGGATCAGAATCCCTGGGACCCAAGCAGCTGGGCAGAGTATACACCCCAGAGTGTGGCACCACCAGGACCTTGAGTCCGGCTGCAAGGAGTTCAGAGCCTCTGCAGCGTGGGGCAATCCCCAGGTGTGCCCCTGGCATAAGGTGCTGGTGTCTTGCTCCTTGCTGTGTGCTGTTCACAACCTCTAGGACCTGCTGCTTGGCTGCACCCCTGTACAATGGAGCTTGCGCCTCATGTTCTAATGGGCAGAGCTCAAATTCTCCAAGGCCTGGCAGCTACATTGGCTGCTCCATGATGAGCAGCTCTGGGGCTCTGTGCTGGGCTGGTCTTGGTACCTCTGTGTCCTGTGAGGCTGGCTGGGCATTCCCCTGATGGATTGCACTGGGACGCTGGGCTGGGCAGAGCTCAATCCTCTGTGTAGCTAGTGAGGGCACACTCCTGGAGTGTTTCACTGGACCTGCTGCCTTACTGGGTGGGTGTTGGAATCCCCCAGACCCAGGCGGTGGGCAGAGCACATCCTGGAGTGTCATACCACCAGGACCTTGAGTCTCCCTGGGAGGAGTTCAGAGCCTCTTCAGAATCATTTTGGATATGCAAACTTCTGACTAGAAAGACAACCATTACATTTTACTTTAAAAAATAAATTTTATAATTTGTGAATTATATGTCAATCTAAGAAAACAGTATTTCACTTTTGAAATTGTTGCATTTCAGTTATTCATTTTCTATGGTGATATAAATGTCAAGAATATTAACTTTGCTTGTTCATTTTCTTTTCACAAACAATGAAAAAATTTTAGTGGATTTCTATGTTGATCACCCATTGTTTGTTGCAATATGTGGGTTCTATCAATTTCTCAGGATCTTTTTTACTAGTCTTACCACAATGTTTTACCAGTACTACCAAACTACAACATTTGCAACTACCTGCCACACATTTATAATTTATTTATAAGAATTAATTGGCATAATTTATATAGTCACTTTTTACATACATTAGCAATAATTTTAAAACTATTGTAAGTTTGGTATTATTATTACATTTTACAGAGGAGAAAAGCAGATATCAAAATGCTTAAACAGTGCTTTCAACTGGCAAGGTCACATAATGCACAATAACTCAAAGTATCTTTCCTCTTTTCAGTAAGTTAATGTAAAAGTTACCAACTTAGAAATCAACATAAAAATTACTTTACAAAAGGAATGATAGAGCCTCATCAGGAAAACTATGTCAAGCTTTGTAAGGCTGGCACATGGGCATCAGTAATTTAGTTTCTCTAGGAGAGTCTGATATACCAACAGATACTATTTTAGCGAAACTTTAGTGGTGTTAAGGGATAAGCCACAGAATCTTCCAGAAAACATTTTTTTGAGACAGGTTCTCATTGTGTCATTTAGCCTGGTCTTATACTTACTATGTAGCCCAGGTTGTTTTCAAACTTGTTATTCACTTGTCTCTGCCTATCAAGTACTGAGATTATGAGCCATACCAGTGACCTTGTCTTCCATGATAGAAATTAGGTTACAGTATGTGCAGTTTAAAGAGCACAAAAACGTACGATTTAGTGTCAGAAGTCTTCTCAGATCATTTGTCTGTTCTTGAGGACTTTTATTTTGCTAAAAAACATTCTTAGAAATAAGAACATTCTCCTATAACCATACAACTGATTTCTTATTTTAAGTAGGGAATGATTGCTAATGCTTTAATCCCCTTTTGTTACAATCATAATGTCCACCAGCTCTCACAAAAAAAATCTCATTTGATGTGTTTATTAAGAAAAGTAGGAAGTTATGATTTATTTAATTAAATTATTTCTTTTTGTTGTTAGAGTTAATTGTGCATTATATCAATCACAAGACACTTTATGTCATGAATTTTTAAAAGAAGACTTGGAAAACTGTGAAATTCTGATAGAAAAAGTTGTTTTTACTGTTGTAAAAGTTAAGATTAGTTTGATTTTAGATGCTTCTCACTATAAATACATCATTACATACTGCACAACAGAATTAAAATACATGTGTTGATAATTGTGTTTAGATGTCATTTCCACTTGGGTCATGTTATTTTTATGCAATGTCTGGAAAACAATTCATTTAATACAAATTAATTGAACCAATCTATGGCTATGTACAAGTGTACAGTGTCCCTAATTTCAATGAAATTGCAAATATCTAGAGTGTGAAAATTTGCCTTTTGCCTTATCAGTTGCACCTTATAGCACAAGGCTGAGCTCATCATGTATTGTTTAGTAAGTATGCAATTTGTTTTCTGTCGCGCGCCTGTCCCGGCCGGCAGGAAGACACACAACACAGTAGCAGTGGTAGGCAGGCTTTTAATCCCCCCCGGTGAGATATGCCCCGAGAAGCCTCACATGCGTCCGTCCGAGACGGCTCCTTCCGTGCTTCTGCCCTCTCCCTAGGCGGGAACTATCCTATATACTGTCTTGATGTCCAATCACAAAGCGGGCGGGGGTGCTTATTATTGGCTAGCGTCATTTGTAGCTAAGCAGACATTATCTGAAGCGGGGTTGTTTACTGCAGGGCGGACTACCCAGACACCGGAAGTCGGCGCCATCTTGCCTCACTCGACGGGCGGGGCAATCTAGCTCAGGCCTCAGCTCCTACATGCAGGCCTCACGGCAAAAGTATATCTCTGCGGTCGGCTCCTCACAGTTTTCTAAATAAAAAATAAAATATTTGATATTTTACAGGTGTCATCATTTAATTGCACACAATTGCTAAACTAATGTAAAATTGGCTATATTGTTTTTCAGAACAATAAAGCAGTTTTCAAAAGGAAGCCATTTTTCTTTCTGTCATTTTCTTTCCTTGGGAAAAGTATATAATTCTTAAGGGATTTCCATATTTGGGGGATATTTTGCAGTACATTTTGGAAAATACTGAGTAAAATATCCATCTCTGAGGTGTGCCCATGCAATGCCTATCAATCTACCTATTGATCAAGAACCATGCTACTCAAACTGTCAATTGCACTTCAGCACCATTAGTGTCACCTGTGACACAGACGCAAAACCTCAGTGACAACCTCAGTAATACTGAACCAAAATACTTATTTCTCTGGGATCCCCAGAAGATTCTTTTGCATATAGAGCAATGCTACTAAATGCTATTTTGTATTTCATTTTTGTTTGTTTTTGTGCTTTAGAAATATGTTTTGGGATATGAGGGTCTTCTCAGAGTATTTTCTTTTGAGGGCATAATTCCAGGAAGCATAAATTAATATTAAAATGTCTGCTGAATTCAGAGCTAGCAGAGCAATAAGAAAATGTACTCATAATAGTGCAACAGCAAACAGAAACATCAAAATGACGCTCAGAATTTGGTGGCAGATTTATTTTGTGTCAACGCGCACCGATTGAGATCATTCCCAAAATATCTCTGATGATCTAAGGCTTTCATATGATGCATAAGCAGGAGGTACAAAAGCAACACAGAACAGCCTGGCAGTACTTCTGATTAGATAGCAGGGTGAGATTATCAGTTACGGGGCTAGATTAATGATCATTAGTTACAAAACTAGATTAATAGTCATGGAGCTTATTGCAATCAGACATAGTGTATGTTTCGTTACACTCTCATGGTTACAGGGATTAAGGAAATGATGGCAGAGCCATGGAGCAGTTACAGAGCAAGGCAGTTTCAAAAAGAGAAAAGTTTTAAGAGCAACAATTTCTCTTGTACAGTTTTTTCCTTTCAGTAAAAACTACCTGGATATGCTAACAGAGTGAGGTGCTATTTTCCTAGGGATCTTCTTGCCGTGTGTTCTATAATGTGCAACTCCACATCATTTCTAGAGAAATGAAAATGTCTTTGCCTATATGCTTGCTGATGTGCAAGCAAAACACCTCCTACACTCTCCATGTAGTTAAGGAGAACTTGTTTGTTTAAGTTTTTAATTCACTGTTCTGTCCCTGCATGATAACCTCCTTCATATTTTGGGGGTTGACGAATATAAAACAGAAGATGAATAGAAACAAATATTTAGACAGCCATAATATGTGAGCTTGCCTGCCCAGTAATTTATTTATGTATTTATTTACTTGTTTATTTTTTTCTAAGCACAAAGTGCTTTCACTCAGTCCCTTGAGTAAAAGGTATTCAGAGACAAAGACAATGAGTTGACTAGTCTTAAAATTGACACATCAAATTTAGTTTGAAAAAAACCAGCATAATCATCAGTCTTTTTAATGTTTTCATTTTTTTTTGTATTTTTATCAATAACAGTTTTGAATTTATATAGTTTAGAATGTTGAATGATGTTTGGGATATAATTTATGAAATAAATTTTAGTGCAAATTATTGCCACCATTTTACTAGGTAACAAACTGGATGTTTCTGGGAGAAGACCCTTCCTAAAAATGATAGTGTTGGCACAGATGATATCTGAAATCTCTGGCTTTATGATTCTGTCACTTCCTGGCAGCTTCACTGTCCTATAGATGCTAATAAATCTAATTTTAATGTTTTTGTTTATGATACTGAATCAGAAAGAGGCTCACTTTACTTAGGTGAATTATAATAATGAAAATCCTGATCCCACTTGCTGTAAACATTGATTCTTATCAATACAAATTTGCTTTGAAATGTAACTAATACTCAAATACCACCCTTCTGTGAATTAATAATTTCTGTCCTAAACTGTCCCAGACTATTCAGGGCTTACTTATGACTCTAGCTAGTTGTCACTCATAGACACTTTTATGAAAATGCGATTGATTATTTGAATTGACATTGTCAATCCCAAGGCACCCAAATGAGCAAAAGATTATGAATACTATGGGGAGTTTTTCTTTCCCTCAGTGCCTGCTCTGAATTCAGAATTTTATTGAAGGTTCAGAGTGCAGTAAGGCAAAGCCACTGGGAGAAAGAGAAAAGGAAGAAAACTGCAAGTAAAAATTATAAGGAAAGCCAGACCCAAGACTTTCACACCTATATTTAATTTGAAGAGTATTATTTAGTATCTTGAGAGTATTTCATTAACTTTGGTATCTCAATTAACTGCCAATTCAAATCAACTGAGTACCTACCAAAAGTATGTCATGAGTTCTAAATGTCTTTGAGGATGCAAGTAAGAATAATATAGATCTACTCTGGGTGTGGTGGTGCATGCTCTGTGAGGCTGAAGCAGGAAGACTGTAAACTCAAGCTCGGCCTAGACAATTTAGCCACTCAGTGAGATCCCCGTTCAATTAAAAAATACATAAAGGGTTTGGGATGCAGCTCACAATGATGGGCCTAAATTTAATCTGGTGTCCTGGAAAATAAAAAGAAAGATGCAGTCCTAGATCCTAGCAGTTTTCTGCCTTGCTTTGAATTTCTATTGCCGAAAATAGAAGCCCACGAATCAAAGAAGCATCATACTTTTGTTCTTGTTTACTCTACTTGTCCGTTGTCCTTACCGAATCTTCATAACCTGAGGTATACTGAATGTTCTGCATCTTATTCCAAGTATGAATTTCTTGAACATACAGAAATTGCTTAATTGCCTTACCATACATTTCTATTTTCCAGTAATGTTTCATTGTCTTTACTGAGTGTCCATCCTCTACATGACTATCAAATATTAAGTGAGATGTCAGTTCTTTCAGGTGATCTATTCTACAATTGGAGATTAATGGGCCCTCTGCATTTTCTCATGGGTGACGTTTATATCTATGGCAGGGTGTTAATACCTACCAACACCTCTGGACCATAAAATTTCCTCAGTAAACCACTCAAGTGTCTGACTAGTATGTGGTAAAGTGACATTTTTGGAATGAATAATTTATTTTAAAAATAACCTTATGAGGTAAGTGACGATATTATTCTCTTCACTGTATAATTGAAGAAACATTAAATAAGGTGCCTTTAACCCAGGATCAGTAGGTAAAAAATGAGTGCTCTCTGGCTAGATCATCCATTATTTCCACTAGAATGCTTCCCCATTTCATGCTGAATTAGAGAAATTATAGATAGAGGATTTTTTTTTTTGACTTAGACTCATTCCTCTCTATGGAAATCTTTTGTTAAAGGTGAATGATTTATATGATTTGGAGGGAAACCTGAGTATAAATTAAGAATTTTAATACTGCAGAGCTTCAGTAAGAAGAAGAGAGATGAAGTTTAACTACTAAAATATAACGTGTTTTCAGGAGAACCATAAGTAAGGGTGTCTAGCAAGCAAAAAACCTATCACATAAGTGACAAAACATTGTTTCAGAGATATAAAATAGCGTAAGTCATCTTCATCAAGTTCCATTCTTAAATTATTGTGATAACTAGGATAGAGTTTTCAACTTGATGAGTTTTAGGATTGGTTCCAAGGATTGCTGGAATACATTTGTCGGTGAGTCTAGAGAAGTCATGGCGGTTTGGCCTTGGGGCATATGTATGTGTCCTTTGCCACTTTCTCTCTAGCACTCTTTTTATATTCTGTTTCCTGGTCATGACAAACTAACCAGGTCTTCAATGCCAGGCCCTTATGCCATGGCATCTCTGTCTTGGAGACATTCAATCATGGACTGAAACTCTGAAAAAATTTAACATCTCCACCTTTAATGTTTAGGTGTTAGGAAATATGTGTTAGTGATGAGAAACCTTGCTAATAAAGAAAATGGTGCCAGAGTAGTGAGATTGTTGCTGCAAATATTCTTGACTATGTGGTTTAGAAGTCTTTGAAACTGATTTTTGTGAGAAATTTGGAAGGTTGAGTTGAGCGCTAGAGGAGCTCTAGAACGCTGTAAACAAATTCTGATTGGTAATTCTGATCAGAGGTCAGAATATGAGGGGACTGATAAGAATAACAACAAAAGCACCTAAATAAGTAAGAGGTTATGAATATTATAAGGAGTTTGGAGGTTACAGTTAGGAGCAAGGACTCCATTGGCAGATGGACTGGAGGCCGTGTATGTTAGACTTTGGCCAAAAATGGTCAATAAATACAAGAAAAAATGTTCAAGATTGCTTGGTCATTAATGAAATGCAAATTAAAACAGCACCGAGATGCCATCTTACTCCAGAAAGAATGGCAATTATCCAAAACACAAAAATAAAAAATTTTGGTGAGGCTGTGGTGAAAACAGAAACCATTGTACATTGTTGGTGGGAATGTATATTAGCATAACCACTATGGATATCAGCATGGAGGTTCTTTAAAAGCCTTAAAATAGAAATTCTGTGTGACTGAGCTGTTCTTTCGAGGTATCTTCACCAAAGAGTTAAAGATACTATATTACAGTGATATACATATATATATCTCCATGTTTATAACAGCACAATTCATAATAGCTAATTTGTGTAACCAGTCTGCATGTCCATCAACAGATGAATAGATAAAGAAAATGTAATATTTTTACATCATGCAGTACTACTGTGTCACAAAGAAAGATAACTCTGAGATATATGTAGTAAAATGGATGCACCTTTAATCCATAATGTTAGTAAAATAAATCAGACACATAAGCTTAAAAACCAGATGATTTCTTTTATATGAGAAATCCAAAATAAAAATAAATCAAAAAGCAAAATTGAAGATAAACATTCTACCTATTTTCTCAGATATTTTCCTAATATTCCTTGTCTCAAAGTGATATCATGTTTAGATTCTGAAGTTTAGGTAAAAATATTTCAGTGAGAGAATTTAGGTCACAGATACTTCCTTTTGGTTTAATTTAAAATGTGAAAGAATGTGTGGGCTAAGGAGCTAAGATCTAGGTGTATCTTGAATACAAAGGGCAAAGATAGAGATGAAAATATGGAGGCATATTTCTAGTCAACCTGAAAATATATGAGACTAAATTCCAAATGACAAATCATTTTATCTACCAAAATCAATGTTTGGCCAACAAGTAGATTTCACTAAAGAAAATCAGAGCTTAACATCCTTTAACTGAGAAAACCTGTTTTTTTTTAGTTAATACTGAAATTGATAAGTGTAGAATTTGGATTCAGTTTTCTTAACCTAGTAAATAATAAAACCACTATGTCATGATGGATTGGAATGTTGACTGTGGAGAAAGATTACTAGTTCTATCATTAATTTATTGTTCAAACTTTGAGAATATTCCTGACCATCCCTATACACTAGTTTAATAGGATTCACCAAGATCTTTACTAAGATCTGGAGATAGTAACCATACTGCCCAATAGATTTACATGAGCATTAAATTAGATTACACATGTCAGGTTATTAGCGTGTGAGGCTTATTCCATAAATGTTAACAATCCTTATAACCATCATTGCTCTGATGCCTAAAAAACCTGGAGCCTAATTTAGAATCTGTTACATCTTGGAATGAATGGCTCAAAGACCAGAAGATCTTATTTTCCTATGACATGTTTTTCTATAAACGGTGCCATATACCCTAAATGAGTTTGTGAGTTTGTCATTCCAGGGAATTTATTCCTCCCTTGATACCCACTGACTTGACAACATTTTGTGTAGTTGGTTTTCCTCACCCAGGGTGCCACAGTGCCACTCAGAGCTATAGTGTGAATTTGGATTTCATTATGGAGACCACTACTGAGTAATTTTTTGAAGATTTTTCAGTTTCTCAATGTAAAAAAATAAAACCCTAGTTATTATAGAAGTAATTGCCCAAAAGAATAACCACATCACAAAATGTTATTGTTATTCTGTTCCTTGGGCTGAAAGATGTTTTTGCTCTGAAAATTGTTCTTTGCCCAAATTGTCTTGCATTTTTTGGTGTCTAGTTCAATTGTTTTCTGAATTTTCTGTATGCCAGATTCATTATACAAATACATTGTGTTTTTCTTTTCTACGGATATTATCTGAGAAGCATTCATTTTTGGTCAGTTGCTTGATGCAATATACAAATGCAAATAATTTTGGGTTAATGAATATCAATTCTTTCAACTGACAGGAAAAACAATGAAGTTATCAGCTAAAGGTGCAAATCATTATTATCTTACCAAACTAAATAAACTTCTCCAAGGTAAGTGATTTCTGTAAATGTCTTCTGTACTTCAAAACAAAACAAAGTTATTCTCTTGGTACTTCTCTCCACAAGAACTGGAAAATACTTACCAAGAAACAAGTAAAGAAAGAGTAAAACTGTGGCATCCTATATCTTCAAATCAGTTTTTATACATGACAAAATTGTTGCACAATATTTGAGAAATTCTACATCAGGGTGAAACTGAAGATGTATGCTAGCAGTTAACTAGCAGTGCCTTTTTACCTGTCATACATTAGATTTTTGTTCATTCATTCTCTCTCTCTCTGTCTCCTTCTCTCTTTCTCTCTCTCTCTCTCTCTCTCTCTCTCTCTCTCTCACACACACACACACACACAAGCACACACACACACACACAAACACACAACATACACAATTATATTTTGAGATGGGGGTCTCATTAAGTTGCTAAGATGCCCAGACTGGTCTCAAAATAGCAATTCTCAGGCTTCAGCTTCCCAGAGTGTTGGAATTTCATTCCTTTACCAAAATGCCTAGTTAGGCAAACGGGTTTTTGAGTAGGTAGTATCTTTATATGTTATAAAATTCAATAAATTCAAAATGGTAATTAGAAAAGAAGATATCCTAAGCTTATCAAGCTTCTCTTTTTTTTCACCAAGTTTCTCTTCAGAGAAACTAATATTACATGGTTCTTGTCTTCTAGAAGTATCTGTGATCACACATTAAATAAAATTCCACTAATAGTATCTGGTAAGTTTCTAATTTTTAAAATTCCATTTTATGGCCTATCTATCCATGTCAATAAATGCAAATTCACATTTAAATGAGCAAATATTTCATGTGGAACCATCAATACTTGGGGAGGAAGGAAATCCAAAGAATTTCCAGAAGTACTTTAATAGCATTCCCAACTAATGATAGGAAAATCAGAGGAAATTCAAGTCATTTTAAATGAACACACACAGATGAACACATACACAAATGCACATAACATGTCACTTGTCCAGGTTTAATATGTCCCTAAAAACAAAGAATTGATTTAGGGTTGGCCACAAATAAAGCTCACCTCCCCTTTTCTATAATAGATATGCTATTTATAGAAATTAGCATAAAATGCAATTTCCATTAGAAAATGTGTTTTAAAATCCAATAAAATGATGATTTTACATTTGGTTGACATATCAGAATCTATTTGCATATTCATTAACTTTCCTTTTTCTTATTTCTAACCCTTCTATCAATGCATAGTTAGATCCTAGGGAATAAAAAATACAGCAGTACCCAAGTCTGAACTTTAGAAATGTTTTTATAATGAAAGCAGATTTCTGATGTTTATGTCTTGTGGGAATTTCTACCAAAAGCCAAAATTTTCTCAAATAGATATACTATGGAAAACTATTAATAGCATTAAAAGCCAGGAAGTCATTTTACAGTATCTAGTAGGGTATGATAGTAGAAAATTACCATTATTTTATTTACTAAATAATGCAATTACCTTACACAGTTACATGCACACTCTCTTGTTAATATGTATTACTTTACTGATTCATTTGTGTTATCACTCCCAACAATATAAGGCTTACATGATTGTTTTTACAAGCAAATGAATAATATCTTCATAGATTGTATAAGAGCTGATACTCATTACTACTACAAAACACAACATCATTTCCATAGTAAAATTGACATCCCTATTCTCCATCAGATTAGCATTTCCAACATGAATGCTTCTAAATTCTAAATACTCTATTTGGCTCAAAAGACCCATTTAACAATACTAACAAGGTCATTTTAAATTCAATTTGACAAAGAAAGAATAAAACACTTAAAGGAATTGTGAGAAGCATTTTTGAATTTATTATTGTGCATTCTTTCAAAATTTTTATCACAATAGACAACAATGCCAATAAAGTCACTATTTAATGATTATTTGCATTTTCAAATTAAATTCAACATTTGGAAAAGTCCCCTGATCATTTCGAATATTGTCTCATGCAGTTAGATATAAATTTAAAAAATACACTGACGTATTCTTTGTTTGCTTAATTTAATCTTTCACCAGTGTTGTACAATAAGTAAGTGTTAAATTTAAAGTGAAAACAGTGAGGGCAAAGTAATTTAAAAATCCAATTAGTACCTTAAAGTGAAATATGGTAAGTATTTTCCTATGGCATAATCAATTCTTTTTTTTTTTTTTTTTCAGAACTGGGGTTTGAACTCACAACCTGAATTCACAACCTCGCTCCTGCCAGACAGGCGCCTAAGCCACTGAACCAAACTCCCAGCCCTAACACAATCAGTTCTTACTCAGGAGTCAAGGAAGGCTTTCTGAAAGAGGCAGTATATTGCCAGAAAAGTCACTACAAGATAAAGGAGGGAGAGGAATCAAAAGAAAGAGAAAATTTATTAAAAAAGAAGTTACCAAGTAATACTGTGGTACTAAGAAGTCAATAAGACAATAAATGTTATTACAGAAAATTTCAACTACATTATTTATGTTAAGGGATATTAGATTACAAGGTAAGAGTCAGGGAAACAAATACACAGATGGAATATTACCTAGAAGATGCCAATTGTCTGTTTTTTTAGAAATACAAAAGGTAAGTAAGGCAGGCCCACAAACATGCACATAGCTGCCCACTACAAATAGAACAGACACAGAGTTATCTGGCAATTTCATTTCTGCTAAAAGGAAAAAAAAATCTAAAATAAATGGCAACAATTGTTTGAAAATAATTTTTTTCTATATATGAATTCAATTTAATTTATTCTGCAAGTTTCATTTTTAACACTCTTAGTGTGTAATAAAAAGTAAAATCCTGAGCTCAAGAACAGCTCGGAACGAAGAATTCTGCCAGCTGTGTGTGTTTGGGAAAACTGATCGGGACCGCTTTCTAAATCTCTTGAGAGTACTGGAAGGTTCAGATTCAAAGCCTAGAAGAGATACATTGGTGGTCGCATTTGCTTGATAACTAAGATTTGAAAGCATAAAACTCAAGAACATTCATGCCAAAAACAATTGGTGATACACATGTCACTGATTTCTAAAGAAAATAATTTCATTTGATTTTTTAAAATTGCAACTTTTAAGTGAAACAATTAAAACATCCAATAGTAATTTTGAAGCTAAGGCAGCAACAACTTTAGCAACTGTTATTGTCTTAGGAATAAATCATGTATCAGGGCAGATAGATAACCATATTACTAACCTCTGTTAGTTCATCAGAAAGAATGCTTGGTGCTTTTCTTATTTGATCAATTTTTCATGCACATATCTTGTAAGCTGAGCAACTACTTTGAAGATAACAATACACAATATATTAACTATCGTTAATCTCCTGTTATTTTG
The DNA here is from genome assembly GCA_004363535.1 of Dasyprocta punctata. Classification (NCBI taxonomy): domain Eukaryota; kingdom Metazoa; phylum Chordata; class Mammalia; order Rodentia; family Dasyproctidae; genus Dasyprocta; species Dasyprocta punctata. Next base: position 11,489 of record RJWM01029974.1, on the reverse strand, counting down.
TTTTGAAATTCTCAATCATTGTTTTTATTATTTTTTTCATTTTAAAATAGAAAAGGAATAAAAAATACATACAGGTGTTTGTTTCATGCCTCGTTTTAAGTGCATCAGTTCATAATTCAAATCTTGATAAGTAGGGGTAGTGTCTAGAGTGGAACGTCTAGCATTATTCATACTGCTTATGCTTTTTAATAAGCCAGACAAACTCTTGTTTACTGTTCATATGTAAAATCTAGCATATTGTCACCAAAGATTCTTGCATTTGCGCTTGCAGAGTTTTATAAAACTAGTAGGAACTAGGGATTTAGCTCAGCAGCATAAGTACCTGCCTGGCAAGCTTGAGGTCGTGAGAAAAAAAAATTAAAAAAAGACTAATAGGAACTTGAGAATGTGAAATATGAGCCACTAGTGAAATAAGATCTTTATTTATTTCACCAGAATCTTCTTGGTCAAATGGTAGGTAGATGGCTCTATATTTATACAGAAAGTGTCTTTTATCTACCCACTAATATTCCTAATCATTAGGAACCAGTAAGTTCAATATATTGTCAAATATATTAGAGTATAACTTACATAGAAATAGTACTGAAATTTGAGAAAAAAAAATAACAGACTGTTTTTTGAGAAAATCAAAAGTCTACATACTGAAGTTCAGAGATATTTAGAGTAGAATTATACATTTTTCAAAGGAAAGATTGAATAGGTCAGGGCCACAATATTTCAAAGAGTGTAAAACCATATATTTCCATGCTGTCTCTCACAATTTTACGAAAGACAAAATCTACATTTAGACAACAGATGATCCGTTCACATTTGACACTGTTTTTTGTTATTGCTGCTTTAGTATGTTCCTTAGGCATAAAATATAGACCCTTGTATGTTTTACTTGTTGAAAGACACTGATATACTTTTTCATAAAGTTGTAAATATTTTGTTAATGGGGTTATACTTCTTAAATGATTTAGTAGTTATATGCATATTTTGCTGTATATTATAATTATATAGCATTTAATATATTTTCTCTTTTAATCATTGATGGATTTATTTTCTATTACTGAGGTTTGAGTTCTTTATGCAATGCAGATCAAAATACTTTTTAAGATATGTGTTTCACAAGTGGCTTCTCAAAGTCTGCGATTCGTCATTTGAGTCTCAGTACAAAAGAGAAAAGCAACGCCTTTTACACAAAGGCGAAAGTGTTATTAATAGATATCCATATTTTTTCTTTGTATAATGTGTTTTCGTTATTTCACCACTCAATGCCAAATTCAAAATTATCCAGATTTTGTCATATGTTCTCTGGTACAAATTTAATCGTTTTGAATTTCACATTTAGATATACCACGTTTTCAGTAAATTTTTGGCAAATCTACCTCATGTATTTCCAAGTTATTGTGTTTTCCTTTAATATGGGCATCTAATAATTCCTACACAATTTGTTGAAGAGTTTTTTTTTTTTTACCTGTACTTAATTTTCTTTGTTCTTTTGTTTAAAACAACTTACTCTATTAGAGTTTGTTTCTGGACTTGATACATGATCTCTTTATTACAGTATCGTTGTAGTAAACCTTGATGCCAAATAATGTCAGTACACACAATTTCTTTGATGCATTTTGCTAAATATTCTGGATCTTTGTCCTGCCAATACTTTTTTTTTGGTACTGGGAATTGAACTCAGGACACTTTACTTATCAGGCAGGTGCTGTGATGCTGAGCTATATACTAAGCCCTGCTGATAGTTCTTATCATCATTCAATACCCAGAAATATACCATCGAATTTACATATCATATTGGGAAGAAATCATATCTATACAAATTGGAAATTTCCAATTAGTGAAAGCAGAGTGTCTCTCAATTTATGTAGGAATTTTCAAAAATGTCTTCATCAGAGTTTCTAGTTTCCTATTCATATATACTGTACATATTTTGTTTGATTTATGTATAAATATTTCCTTTTTAATTCTATTATATTTTTAGTATGAAATTCAAATTTTAAACATCAATAGTTAGATACAAAGGTGCTGACCTTTATGCATTAGTGAACTCTGACCTTGTTAGTAATTATTTATTAAATCAAGTAGTTTTGCAAATTCTTTGATTTTCCACAAACGAAGTGAGTTGAAAGCATTACTTCTGGCATATATATTTTGTCTCAGCACCAAAGGATGCCTACTCTATTCATACTCCTGGAGTAAACTGGTGAGAGGAACAATCTTTTCCTTCTCATCACGAAGTAAAAATGAAAATTACTGGTTTTTATATATGCTGTCTTTCAGGCTGAGATCATTGCCCACTATTTTCAGTTTGTGGAGAAATTTCATCAAAAAAATTTTTAAGTCTGTTGTATGATTTTTTTCCTTTGATTTACTTACATGAATAAATCTCCTTGGCCATATAATTTTCTAAACATGCTTAGTTGTGAGTTTCTAATATTTAGTTGAGGACTTTCATATTTGTGTTGATAAGGAATTTTGGTCTGTAGTTTTCTTATAATACCATTATCTCTTCTTGAATTAGGGCTATGTTGACTCCATACATTCAGTTATAAAACATGTTCCTCTCCTGTTTTCTTTCAGAGAGTATAGACAAATGGTGTCATTGCTTCTCTAATTGTTTTTAAATTTGTATTAGCATATGTTTGTACTACATAATGTTCATACTCACCTTAGGATGTAGGTACACACACTTAGCATCTCTTAATTCTTTTTATATGCCTATCCTCCTGTCCCTCTTTCTGTGGAACCCATTTCTCAGTGCAGATGATCTATTGCTGTTGCCAGTGGTCTATATTTTATTTTTAAATGATTTATATTGTGGGCTTCTCACATAAGTTATGTGTATTGAAGCTTGTGTATCTGATTCATTTCACTTAACATTGTGCTCCCAAAGTGCCTCCATTTTTCTACACTTGAGTCAAATTTATTCTTTTTTATGGCACAGTACCACTCCATTATGTATAAGAATTAAATTTTCTTTATCCATCTTTCTATTAATAGACATATAAAGAAGTCTCCTCTCAATTTCTGTTCAAGTTTACCCAAAAAACTGGCATCTTCAAACAAGATTATTGGGCATTATTCATTCAGTTTCTTTGATGACTATAATAACACTTAGATTATTTATCTCTCACCTGGGGTGGTGGTGTGCATCTGTGATTGCAGCATTTGGGAGGCTGAAACAGGAGGATCGCCAACCTGACTCTGTCACAAAAAGAAAAGAAAACAAAGAAGATAAATAGATTAAGTATTTCTCTCTGCAGGAGTAGTAGTCCTATTTATAGTAATTCCATTTCAAATATATGAAAAATCTTCCCCAATTGAATAGGCACAACTTTCTCCATTTAAACTTTTTTCTTTGTTAAATGAAAAGAATTCTACACACATCATGGTGTTTATAGTTAGCAGAGGCATATCATGTGCTTCAAATTACTGAACTAGTGATTTTAATAATTCCATCACCAAGAAATGAAAAATTTATGAGATTCCAGATATGTTTACCGGCTTGATTTACATTGACTAATATGTGTATATATGGAAAACAATATTACATTGTTCCACTTATATATACAATTGTTTGACATTTAAAAATATGAAAATTAAGAAAAATAAAAATGTAAATACTAGTTCATTTTAAAATACATGTATTTTCATAATATTATTTTCTATTATATGGAGTTATTTATTTTCACTGAAAGTTCCCTTGGGTATTTTTTTTTCCAATGTTTATACATTATGCTGAGGGAACTGTGATCTTTACAATGCACGGAATATTATTCCACTCAAAGCCACTCACTTTTACAATGTTTGTCCATTTCCTCCATTAGAATTGTCTTTCTATGAAATTATTTTAATTTCATGTGAAAAATAGCATACTGGTTACCTGTACTTAAGTAGCCCAGTTTGAAATTAAATTTTTGGAAAAGCATTGTACCATCAAACCCTCTGAAAACAAGCCCTGCTTCTGAGGAAGTTTGTAGAATATCTGAAAAACAAAATCAAATCAAACGACAACAACAACAAAAACAAGGTGTTGCTTAACGAGCTGGTCCCCTTGTTTTAGAGTGTATATCCTCATCCAGAAAAAGGTATGACTTATTGGTCAGGTGAATAATTTATTAATATTTCCATTGCAAAACCAACAACTAAAATAATCATCTGCAGAAAGCCAAAGGTGAATGGTCCTGAAATCTTGGTAGAATGTTGAAATTTTTTGGAATGCTCCCAATGTAGTGTGTAGATCCTAACCCCAGTGTTTCTAATTTAATTGGCTTGTAACAATTTTCATGTGCATGGAAGTCTGAGAAACACTCTTTCTTGCTCTTTACCAGTAAATAAAAATTGTAAAATTTTCCACATGGGCAGAATTTAGTCTTTGACGGACTAAAATGTAGCTAGAGATCAGCTGTGTTCCTTGGAGTATAGTCCCCTTTCTACATCTTAGAAATTAGAAATAAATGGAATTGCAAGTGTTTCCTTCTCAGGTTGCTGTTTCTTTTGTTCTTTGTGACCAAGAAAGTTTTTCCATTATTTCAGAATTAATGTGATTAGATTTGTCCCCGACAGAAATACAGAATATTTTTCTGTATCAACATGTTTTATCTTAATCACATCTCTAAATTTTTATTTGCTTTATAAAGTAATATATAGATTACTAGAATTGGATTGTGGTCAACTTTTTATGGGAGAGGATTATTTATTTATTCTATCTCTAGGTTTTGATTTCAGAAACAAATGAGAGGCCATTAGGTGGCATCTTTTGGCTATAGAACTGCTTAAAATATACTTTTTTTTTCTTTTTTTTAAGCCCCTGCAACTCTGAGGCTCACTCTTAAGTATCTTGGAGAAACATTTCCCAAAAGAGTGAAAATAAGCCTGGACAGTATAACTTACTAGCAGTCTTTCTTTTTTCTCCAATCTTTTGAAGAGGCCAAAAGTAAAATTATGAGGCTGAGTTAGCTGACTTTCTTGACAACTAAAGGGAAATAGGTGGTGATTGTTCGTTAGAGGCAGAGAGATATATGGGGAAACACCATTTCAGGAAGAATACTGACCCACCCCAAGAAAATTACTGAGATAACTTCCATAAGAAATGAGTTGAGTTTTCCCCCCCAAGAAAGCTTACAAAAAGCTCCATTGCTCATGGAATAGATAGTGTAGGAGGAAATTCTAAAGTGACAAAAAAAGTCACTAAATTGTCATGACTGGTTACAGAGATGAAGACTATGCATTGTAATTTTTTTATCAGATCACGTGTGTACTCGTGCATAGTTTAACTTTAAAAAATATTATCTCCACATTCATTTAATATGTATTTCCTTATGATTAAACCTTTAGCCTTTTATATATTTGTCTCATTTATATGATGCTATATTGCATTTTATTATGATATTATAGCAGAATAATAGCTAAAATATAGCCATCATTCAGAAGTCTGGGTTTAAAGTTCTACTTAATAATTTTAAACATTAATTTATTCTCATAATTATGAGCTTTTGGGTGTAAAAAAGTAGTATAATTTTATTAAGAAAAGACATTTTATGTAAATATTTTATGGTTCACTTATCTATTGGGAAGGTCTTTGTGTGCACAACAATGTCTATTTGTTCCCATAATATCAGTTATTTTCTGGGTCAGAGAAAAGCAGATTTATTTAGTCAGTCATAGAAACTAGTTGTGTGCTTTTGCAGGAGTTGAAAGGGAAGTTCTACATTTGTGAACCTAATGTGTTGTAAATTAACCAATAAATTTGGATAGTACATTTCTTCCCCCCAAATTTAAATCATACTGGAATGGAGCAAAGACTAAGAATTGTTTAGAGATTAGGAACATCTTGGAGTTGAGAGAAGAGACACTGTTGAGGCTTTTTAAGGGGGGGTTAGGGTGTATGAGATGGATACAAAATGATAGTCTCTTTCAATTGGCCAAACTTGTGATCACTCATTTTTGCCTATTCTCAATTCTCTAGTGTTTTGTCCCTATAGTAATATATTCAAGGTCATTCTAATAAATTACTTTTATTCTAAGTTATTTAAAGATTAAGTTGAGTAATTTGCAACCATAAAATACAGTGTGTACAGGCAACATAATATATTGGATAGTGAGTCTTTGGCAAGAATCCCAGTGCAATTTTTGTACACTGGCAACCCAGAGAAATTAATTCAGACGTCAAATGAAATCCCTGAAATGGTAAGGAAAGTTTTTTTTGCTTTTGTTTTGTTTAAAGATAGTGAAATCCAACAAGACAATACAGGACAAAGTCAGTCAAAGTAATGCAGCAAAATTGGTTCAGAACTTCAAAGCAGGATACTAGGAAAACAACAATAGCCACCATAGTGTATCTTGTTCTCTTCACAATAGTTGTCCATTCCATCAGGTATAGCAAAATCAAACCAAAACTAAAACGGAGTAAAACCAATCAAAACAGAATATTGAATAAAGCAAAACAATTAATCAGAACAAAGCAAAACAGTGAAAACAATATTGGACTTCAAAGACTAGAAGGAAATCTCCCATATTTGCTATATTGCATACTAACATCCTCCCAAGACATGCTCAGATTGTTGGCCTCAGGCCTGAAAAATCAACCAAACAATACAGGCATTTGATTGCTTTATGTACCCTAGTTGCTGTCAACTCAGCCTGTCCTCTGAACCAGTTGGTTGCTTACAGGGGGGTGGGGCGGGGAGGGACACAGTATTTGATTCTCAGCCTGCATGCCAGTATGCTCTCTGGAGCACTCTCTGACTTTTCTCTTCCTGAAACTCACACAGTTTGCATGGCTTACCAGAAAGGCAGGCTAGTTGATTTCTTGGTGGCTTCTCCCAGTCCAGCATGGCCGATTCTTGGAAGATTTTTTTTTTTAAAGGAAACGTAGTAGGAACCAGAATTATTGGCACAAATTGTCCAGGGGTCGGAAAAATAACCATATGGAGTTAAAACAAGAATGGAGTACATGCAGTTGATTTGGGCATGAAACTAGTGCTGCCAGATACTGAAAATCCTTAAAATACTTCAATGCAAAATTGAATAATGGTAGGATGAGTTTAGCTCAGGTTTCCATAGAGCTTTACCAGCTTTACATGAGCTTATTTGGTGAGAGTTACAAGTATGTACATAAAACTCTACATCTAAATGGGTATCATGGAGAAAGACTGAATATCTTTAATTTCATTTTTTTTTTCAGTTTTGAGACAAGGTCTAGCAACCTAGCACAGGCTGGGTTCAAACAGGTTTTCCTCTTCCTTTAGCCTCCCACAGTGCTGAGATTACAGGTGTGGACCAGCATGCCCCCTTTAAGTAGCATATTTGAATGGCAGATTGCCTGATACTGGAGGGGTTATTTGACACATTTAATGATTAAAGCATCTTTTGAGTTGTTTTTGCAAGAAATTAGTAAGCATTTTGTTCATTAGCTATATATATATATATCTCCACATTTCACAAGTTGTGTTTTAAAATAGAACTATATGAACATCTGTATGGAAAATTCATGCAAAGTATGTTTTTATATAATTTCTAATACTTCTAAATCTTATCATGTACTGATTATTCTATTTAGATTGCCATTATATTCCTAATAATTCATCAACCTTGGGTAAAATTACTCTCGATTTTGCATTACAAGATAGCTAAGTGGTGAAACACCTGACAGGCCCATTAATAAATAAATTTTAGAAGAAAAATATAGCATATACATGCAATGAAATAATATTTAGCCTTAAAAAAAGAGAGTTTGGCACCAGTAACATCATGGATGAGTCCTGGAGACAATTTTCTAGGAAAAACAAATCAGACACAGAAAGAACTCTTTTTTGGTATCACAATATCATTAACAGTTATGTGTTCTTAATATAGTTGATCTTGTATACATTGCGCTTGTTTCACACCTTTCTTCACTGATGTAATATTTAGGGCACTAAGATTTATAAACTTGTACACACATAAATTTTCTAGGAAATTCCAAAGAGACTGTGAAAATGTTTGTTGTAAACTTGGATTTTCATTGTAGTTGAAAATTGACTACAAAATATTCGAATTAATCAGAATCTTTTAATAACATTTTAGCAATACTTTCAGGGCTTGAAAATATGTCTTTATAGAGCAAGTATACTGAAGATTAAAATTTAAGAATTAATACATGTTCTGAAACAGAATCCTACAGAAATCTCATTACACAGCTAATTGTATTTGTCCATTTAAATATATTTAATGATATCAACTACTATTATCCATTCAGCCTCCACAGAGTGAAGGGTGAATAAGAAAACCAAGAAAAGGAAACCAATGCTGTACATTTCAAAGACTTTATATTCTATTGTCGGAGATACACTTTAACCAATAACTGTGACAAATAAGTAAATTCTACTGAAACAACAGGTAGAGGATAAAAAGATGTATATGCTCCACAAACAAAAGTTTGGGAGTATAGTGCTGTCTTGGAAATTGGCACTCCACAAATACATATATGATTTTTTAATGTTAGTGTGTCTTTAAGTAGCCTTCATGCTTTGCTAATAAGCAAACACTGACAGTAAGAAGATACATGTTGAAAAGAGAAATTTTCTTTGACTTTGTGCTTGGTGTTCTGAAACTTACGAGTTTTGTACTATGATCCTTTGTTCTCCATAAAAATAGTGGTTTTAAAATGATAGTATTATTTTTAAGAGAAATGTCACATCACAATGAATTTATCTTTTTATAATTTATGGCACATTTCATATTAAATTCTGAATGTAAATGTATAGAATTATACAATGTGTCAGAGCCCTTTAAGATTTTGGTCATTTGTCTAAATTGAATAAAAGCAAGGTGAGCCAGATGCTCACAGTTCTTTATCCACTGAAGGCAAGAGCTCCCTGAACCCTCCTACCAAAATTATTCTTATATTTTGTCTTTATTCTCCATTTGGCCCCTCTTATTAGCCTTCCTAGCAGGCTGATTTCCCACAATTAAGTACCTAGGATTACATAAATGCAAAATACATGATGCCACCCATGAAAATAACATTCAGTGTCTGTCATGCAGTAAGTTAAACTTTTAATTCATAATCACAACAATGATACATCATTTACCAGGATATAATTTTCATTTTATGGACAATTATCAAAGTAGAGATGTTTCTTTTTTCTTCTGATGAAGTTGCTTTGTTTCTAATATGCAAATTGGTAAGTTGTTCATCCTTAATATGTCACCCATCCTAGCTTTGACTCTCGTTGCCTGAAAACACAGCAATATGGTATTTAGACAAACCATTTTAGGGTTAAAATGTTTAGTATCTGAAAAAAGTCTGTGTGATATGTTTATTTAGGTTTTTTAGATTTTATGCCTTATCAATAAAATCTGACACATTTTATTTTACAGCATAAGTGCAAAAATATCCTATTAGTGACACTTAAAGTTTTATGGTAGCTGCCACTTTCCAATGATCATTAAGCAAATAAAGCATCCATCAGAGGTATGGAAAGCAGTCTCATTCGTAAATCATTCTGCACAATCTGTTACCAGAGGTGAGCTAAATGAACATTTTAGAAACATCTATAAAAATTTAAGACCAAGAGCAGGCATAATGTTCTCATTCTATTTAGTAGTCGGTAATGATAGGTTTCTTACAAGAAAAATGTTGTCAATTTCTTATTTCATCTTGCATAACATATGATCTAAACAAGTAAATACCTGCTTGCCTATTCCAGGGCTTTCACGTAGAATGTATTTTATCTCATTAAACAGGTCATTTATCAGTGGGAAAATGTCGTACTGTCTCTTTCCTTATGTTTCGCTCCTTTCCTTTCCTGGTGACGTCTTCTGTCTCAACCCTACCCCAGTCTTACCTCCATTACTTTCCTTTCCTCATGTAAACTTGGATTACTTGGAAGGCCCTTCTCTGTAACACTTAGACCTCCAAAGCCAAATTTTGTAGAAGAAAACCAAGCTCCTCATGCTTCCTTGGTTTAGAGCAACCCTATTAAGAATGATTTTTATCTTCTGGAAAAAGTACTTTTTCTTCATTGATAGACTGAATACAAAATGAGGGCACTCTAAAACACGTGCAACCAACAAGAAAAGGGAGGATATGATCACTTCAGTTGAAAAATGTTTTTCAGCACTTTTAAGTAATTCAGTATTTCCTGCTTTCAGGTGGTGATTTCTAAAACAACATTTATTACTAATCAATATTTTGTCAGTCATACAGTCAATACATTGACACATTTACAAGAATCATTCACTGAGGTAGCACTTGGTCCCATTTTAAGTGCCATTGGGGAAATTTCTAACATATAATTAAGTTGAAACAAACTTTTCAAAGAATGAAAAGCATTGCACTGTAAGATAGTGAAAATTCATTATAGATATGTAGCCAGATAATTTCTAAATTTTTTATGATACTGCAAATAATAAATGTATACCATAGTATTTAATGACTGCATTGACAAGTTAAACCATCATCCACCTTGATGTTTTATGAAGATGCAACTTTTGAACGCTAAGGTTCTAACTTCTACTATTGAAGTATCAATGATAATTTAAATGTAAACCCCCAACGTTTCTTATTCTATTAAAATATAGGTACTTAATTGTATCTAGTATTATCAAAAGCATAGCCAATGTTCACACTACTGACATTTAAAAAGCACTGAATTTCATTTTTATGCCAGTTTTGTTAAAGGAAATGATGATTTAAAGAAAATTTCCATGAAAGATTTTCTACTCTTCTAAACAACTCAGTAGTGATCCTTCATACTAATCAATCTAAGCTCTCAATTTAAGTTGCCTGCAATTGGTGTCACTATCTACTAGTAATAGAACACAGGGATATTAAAAATACTTGCTTTGTGTTTCACAGTTCTTCAATTATTTGCTTAAACTTGCAGAAGAGACACAAATCACTTTTACTGATTTTTACTAAGTAGTCAAAACATTCTCATGCTCTCTCTCTCTCTCTCTCTCTCTCTCTCTCTCTCTCTCTCTCTCATATTCTCCCTTAGTCACACAAATAACCAGGAATCTTCTCCTTTTCTCCTTTTCTATTCACTAGGCAACAGCAGGAAGAATGGGACATGTTGTCATCAGTTCTTACAGAGTACAAATAACAGAGGTATCTAGATCCTTTCCAATTAACACTCCAAATTACACTGGCGATGTGAGACCTTCGGTGCCATATTTTCTGCTGTCAGGCCTGGTGAAAATATTTCATAAAAATTAGCCTGCAGAGATGTACATGACCTTGTTTTTCATTGAAGATGTAAATTACTCTTAAAGTATTTAGAAAGGAAATGACAGAGCAATTCTCTGAATAGAGCTGAAACCACTAAATCATAATTTTATTATCTTTCCTTCTTTTTCTTTTACATTTGGAGTTGGAGGAAGCAATAGCTCACTCCTCAGACTCAGTTAAAAATGACTATTATTAGGAATTATCTAACTAAACAAATAAGTAAATAAATTGATCATGAGGGGCCTCCAAAAAGAAATAACTTTCTTCCAAAGAGACACAA